>PVIC010003309.1:9121-64333 GCA_004025085.1 Thryonomys swinderianus
ATATATATATATATATATATATATATATATATATACATATATATATATATATGCAGCATACACCAGTCTGGAAAAATCAGTGATGACATCTTCAGTGATGTCAGTGAAATACTCCATTAGTGATCTGATTGAAACAAACGGATTGTATTTAGCAAGCCCCAGATTTTGACGACTATAACTAAAAATCCTTTGTAAGGAGAGATTTCAATATTTATATGACTGTTGATTGGTCATATATTTTAAAAACCTTGTTGCACAAAACCTTATTAACATGAGTTTGTAGCTGTAGTGTTCTCATTTTTACCTTCCATATGGAGTGACTGTCTGTGTTCTACCTATCCTGTAAATTAATATTAAATTAACTTCACTGAAATTCTTTTCCTTAACTGCTTTTTGGTATATAAATTGCCAACGTGTTTTGTATGCCCTCATCATTAGTTTATACTCAGATTCTTGTATTTTGGACCACTTTGGATCCTACTTTATGCCCTAATAATCTCAAGAAAGGCTTTCAACATGTTTTTGGCAAAGTATCTTTAAAGTTAATGTCAATATTGTTATTTTTAATATCAGTATAATGTGTAAGGCAAATAGGAAATTTTTACTTAAGAAACATGAGAGACAGCATTTCCTAGGATTGACCACAAAACTACCTGTGTGACTTTGACATTGCTATAAAAAACAAAAGCTTCCTTGTTTCATTAATAAGGAAACAGAAATAGATGATTTCTAGCATACTCTTTAAAGTCTTTGACAAAAATCTCACTTGGATGTTTGTTTGTCTGACTTGTATTCATTTTGCATTCTTTCATGTACCCTTGAAATTGTGAATCCAGTAAGTGAATTATCTCAGTACGATTCATTTCCTGGTGCTGGTGTTTAAGACTGAGACTTTACTATTGATGGGCAGAGCTGTGGTACTATGAGACAAAACTTCTCATTATATTAATTTTGTTGATATTAGTAATGTAATCCTGAAAGTAAATTAAAATGTGATCAAACAAATTATCCCTCACCTTTACAGAGGCATGCATACTACTTCATATTGTATGTAACAGAAATTGTAAAATACTGAGCTAGTGTTAGTATGAGTCGAGTACATTATCAGTCAAAGTGCTGGTGTTAAGAGACCACAGAATAGCATATGCTCCTTGCATGTGATTTCACATAGATACTTGAAAAATGTAAGACTTGAAAAATTTACTAAATATCGGAACTTTAGAATTCTAGATGGCTGAACAGGATATAATTTTATATTGAAACTGAAGTACTGTATTAGATTAGTCAGGGATACAGCAATATTTGCAAGCTTTGTATGACCTTTACGTAGCACGATCTACGGAAACTTGTTGTTCCAAATATTTACATGTACACACATTGACATTTAAACTGAAAACAATGGGATATAAATCCTCTCATTAAGAAAAGTGCAACTGACTGATTATTATTCCTGGAGCCATGTTGTCCTTTTCCTTGCATAATAAATGTTTCTTTTTTTAAAAAAATCTATTGCTGTTAATAAAATACATCATTCGAAAATTGTGACCAATGTTGCAGGTATGATATGTGCACCTTTGCTTTGACAAGTTCAAAATGTGTCATAATAGGGGTGTTACTTGATGTTTCTTTGTTGTTCACTGCTTAAATCTGTCTTAAACCTGGACTGAGTGACGATTCCAACCTGTTATTGTTTTGATCTTTGACACAGTTGTCTTTGCTGTGTATTAGGCAGAGGTGTGTGATGCTGACATAGTGTAGACAGTGCAATCGTTCGCTCAGGGAATACCTAAAGTGTTGCATGTACCCAGGTCAACTTATGCTCAAGATAAGTAAGGTTCAGATTGAATTCCAACTTTGCCAGTTTTTCACGGGCCTACAATTTACTGGTTTGTCTCTAATCCCCCCTCTCTGTTTTTTCTCTCCGTGTGTCTCTGTCTCTCTGTTTGTCTGTGTCTCTTTGTCTGCCTGTCTGTCCCTCTCTTTGTCATTTGTGTGTTCCTAAAATCTGATATTCAATTTTTCTAGGAATACAAACCTTTGCACTGTTTTATTGTAACACTTTTAGAATCTAGGCTAATCTCAATTATTATCACATGTTTCCCAGTATGACCTAAGATTGTTGTAAAACTTCCAGTTTAGAAGTACCACTAAAGCATATGATTAAATTCATAAAATGCAGTAAGCTATAACTGAATAATTACATAGATCCCATCAGACCATTAATGATTGTATAAACTTAAGGCATTTATGAAACTCTGAAAGTAAATTCTACAACTAACAAACAAAAAGCGCATTACATCACTTCTGTATAATTTTTAACCATGAACTAACCTGAATTGAAAATAACTATAATGTGAATAATGATGTAAGTTCCTATGTGATATTTGTCTGGAATATTTTCCCTAAAGTAGAATACTTCTCATCAGCACTTAATAAGATGTTTCTTCCTGTCCCGTTTTTACTTGGTGTGATATTTATTCTAAAGTAAAAATGCTTAAGTGACCTTCTGACCAACCATGCTTATTGTTACAGAAATCTAAAACTCTTCATTCAGCTCCTGCTTTGTTATGATTTGTCCTATTGCCCAGCACCTATCTCACCTGTCACTTGATGAAAATATGTACCTGAGACATTGTCTTTCTCTGAGAGCCTGCAAACATCATTACTCATTCTTTTATTCTCTCTGCTTACCTTCTATCAGGTAACTTGTGAAGTTTCACTGAACTTCAAGATGAAATGTTGAATGTTGTACTCAATGAAGCAGTTTAATCACTTTTCTTAGTCAGTTTTTTTAGTCTTTGCAGAGAATATAATGGGAGAAAATAACTTCAAAAATCCAAAGCCTTGCTGATTTCAGTCTCACATTTAAATAACCTAATTTTCTTTACCGGGCCAAGAATCATTTATTTTGTAAGACTGGTTTCTCTACTTTTTGAATGACAGCATTTCCTAGCTATCTCTACAGAAACAGAAGTTAGAAATGCTGCACACAGAGGAATGCTGATGAATTTTTATCAAAGCAAGAAACCTGGCTTCAAATCAGAGAAATCATTACATATATAAGAATAAGGGGAGGCCAGACTGCTTTAATAAAGAAGAAGCTAGAGTATCATTTCAGATCCCTTGCTAGATTGAGAGTTCTATGTGTACTCAGTAAAATATCAATATTCTAGATAGTAGGCATTTGATATTTATCAAGAATAGAAAAAATATCCTATTAAATCCATAGTGCCAAGAGTCTTATCTGAAGAAGAGCTGACTAATTAAGTTGCCATAAAGCAAAATGTTTAATACTGAAAAGACCTGCCCATATCTCATGGGTTTATTTTATGTTAACTGAAGCTTATATTGTTGATTAAGCTTATAATGACTTCAGGACTTTTAAGAGAATTTTCTTATTTTGAAGTGTTAGGACTTGGAATCCTAAGGCTCCTATCATATTCTGTCAGATGTGCTCTAAAATTCAAAAGATGTATTTACACCTAGCATCAGACCAATACTACATGATATTTATAGCTAATTTCATATCATGAACATAAATATTTGCCAAATCTTGGATTGAGATATTGGGATTTAATATAGCTCTGTTGGTGTTGTAGAATAATGCATAAATTGACAATAATGTGCAACAACAGATTTTAAACCCTTTGGATTTCAGATAAAACATAAAATTAGGAAATGAGACATTGCCATAAATTCTCAGCAACTTTATATAAATCCGCATGGTGTCTATGGAGTAATATACAGTATATTGATTTTATTTTCAATTGAAGCAAAAATAAGTTTCCCAACATTTAGTAAGTACCACAGTGTATTTTCTATGTGGAATCTTCTGAATTTTCAGGAAGTCTTAGAAATCTTTCTCACTTCCCAGTAAATGCCCATTGGACTGAGGTCCCCATGGACCAGTGAGCATGAGGATTCAGGCAAAAATTAACACAGCAGTAAGAATGCTACATATGGATTCAACTAGTCTAAGACAGATTCTCTGAAGAAAACAAAATCCCTAGCCTTAATTAGGAAGCCTTCTAAGCTTCCTAGTTCAGTGATATTTCCTGTCACTAGAGTAACGCCTCAACTTAACTAACAGGTTCCGTTTTAGGAGAATTTTGTAAGTTGTATTTGTTCATAATTCCTACAGAGTGAGTCTTACACATCTGTAACATGAACACACATTGCAAAGCATTTAAATAAAAAGCAAAGGCACAGCGATGCTGTAAATAGACTATTTTTACTTTTACAGTTACCTTAAAATGGTGGTAAAGCACCAGTGTACATATATGTTCATCATATTAGGTCCACTTATATCTGTGAAAGTTTCTTAATAGGAGACTTGTATAGAATCTTCAGTAGGTATACCAGTCTGGTGGCCACCTGGAGAATGCGTTGTCTTCACCAGACACTGACTTCCCCAAACTCTCTCCATGATTTTCCATACTTCCCTATTGCAGTTTTTGCCTTAGGCTTCTATAGCTGCAAGTCACCATGTTTCCATAATGTAAGCATGAGTGTTAATGAAATATATAATACGTTTATTTCATAGTAACACAATTCCTTTTTGATACTCAAATACCAAACTGCACATCTCTGAGTTGATGGTCCGCCATCTGATCACAACCTACCATGACCACACAGACAATTTATAAATGCTAATTCATGCAAAAATGATTACTTTATGGAGGCATTCTAGTCAATCTACAGTACATATAATAATTTTCTGTGTATTTACAAGAAGTCCAGATCTTCTAGATTCACAGTAAAGGGGAAAATTCTGTGGGAAAACCAGTAGAGAATTTTAAATTTCTTTTCTAGTTCCCCTGATTTTACTTTGTCTTGAGACAGCTTTTTTTTTTTTTTGAGACAGGGTCTCGCTTTGTAGTTCAGGCTGGCTCTGAGCTCACTATGTAGCCTAGTCAAGCCTCGAACTCAGCAATCCTCCTGTCTCTGCCTCCTGAGTGCTGGGATTACAGGCGTGAGCCACCACGCCCGGCTAGAGACAACTTTTTGCTTGGTGATATAATACTCTAATCCTAGACTATTCTAGGATCTGCCTCCCTTATCATCTTGTTCCTAATCCCAGTTATGCCCTGATCTTTTGAAGCAAGACATTATTATAGACAGTAAAGATTAATGGAGAAATAACCAAGGAAATAACAATGAACTAAATAGTTGGTTATGAACTACCACTTGACATGCAAGGAATAATATCCCATCCTTCTTAACTTGTGACAAGGTATCCTGCTGCTAAGTGCTACTCTGGCACAACTTTCAATATTTAATCCTTTTGATGGTGTGCCATGTTTCATTTTCTTTTGAAATTTAATTTTTGATATTTGATGTCTTATTTTTAGCATTATTTATAGGAAATAATGCCACTTTACTACTTTAATTCCTCCATTCATTCCTTCTTCAGAGGGCTCGTATATATTTGGAAATTTGTTTCAGTAGAATATGACAAAATTATTGATATATTCATGCTCCCTTCAGTTACTGTGCTAAGAAGTGGTGGTGCTCATTCACCTCATAAAGGCAGAAACACAGAAGAGTGTCTACATCTTCTTTTTAAAAAATTAGACTTGGAAGCA
This sequence comes from Thryonomys swinderianus, assembly GCA_004025085.1. NCBI lineage: Eukaryota > Metazoa > Chordata > Mammalia > Rodentia > Thryonomyidae > Thryonomys > Thryonomys swinderianus. Next base: position 14,707 of record PVIC010003309.1, read on the forward strand.
AAATTTTAAGGGTATAATTAATTTCAGGCCTAGTTTTCATTCCAATTGTCTGTGTAAATCTATGAAACAAAGGAGAAATTGAATATTTAAAATTATTTTTAAAGTATAAGTTGGGTATCCCTTACTTTAAATGTTTGGAAACAGAGTGCATCCGATTTCAGATTTGTTTCAGATTTGGAATATTTGCTTATATATAATAAATACTCTAGAGAGGAGAACTAAGTCTACGCTCAAAATTGATTTATGTCATATGCATCCTACTCACAGAACCTGAATGATAAGTCTACGCTCAAAATTGATTTATGTCATATGCACCCTACTCACAGAACCTGATTGATACTCTGTGCAGTGTTTTTAGTGTCCCTGAATTTTGACTAAAGGTCTCCTATAGAGCTTTCTTTTTGTACAATTGTGTCAAAAACATGTAAGATTTTAGAGCATTTCAGATGTTCACATTAAGGATGCTCAACCTATGTAAGCACATTATATGTCAATTTCCTTTTTCCTAAACCTCTCTAGTAACCAAGGTATGTAGTGATAGTGTTCATATTACTTTGGAGAATAATTAAATTTCACATTGGTAAACAAATTCTTGTAAGATTATGTTACTATTTTTATTATTTTTAGAGAGACTGATGACATTCTATCACTTGGTTTCATATTCATCTTTTTATAGATATTTAAGTAGTAATATGTAATAATAGTATGATGAATAGTGTCCTTAAGTCTGACATTTTGCTTGAAGGGCTAAAGACAAATACAGTATAGAGATGAAATTCTAACTGACACCAAAGGAAAATAGTGTATCAGTAGAAAGCAAGTTTACATTGCTCAAAACAAGTTGGCTCTGAAACCAAAAAACACCAGATTTATATGAAATAACAACAATAACAGCAACAAAGACAGAGCTCTTTAACTTTGGTTAGGTGAATTGTGAATGTGGAATAACTAATAAGGCACGGTAATTGAGGGACATTCTGTGGTGTTGCCTTCAACAAATACAGTAGAAGTACTAAATACACAGGATCTGTGTGAAGAAACAGTTAATAACTTTCAGCTGAATAGAGTAGACTCAGACTAGTTCACAAGTATAATGAATGATATCTATTTTAAGGTATGCATTTTTATATGGCATCATTTTGATTATCTTAAAGTAAATCAGACTGAAGAGGTCTTAGAATGGGACTGCCATTTTGCCATACTATTACTAAAAGGGTTGTGCCAGTTTGTGTCTCCTACAAGGGTAAAATTCAGGGACTGTTTTCCACATCCTTGTCAGCAAAATATTAATATTTTCTCAATTTGATGAATGTGAAATTAGATCTTCTTTATGTTTCTAAGTTTTATATTCTTCAGCCCTTGTTTAATTTGTCCTCCTATGAATTGTATCTTCATGAACTTTGCCACTGTTTCTTTTATTTTATATTAGTACACGCTTAAATTACATTATATATATATATATATATATATATATATATATATATATATATATATATATATATATATGCATGTTAGGGAGTTGGTACATGTGCGGATGGAATCCTTATCCATTTTACTTCTGCTTTTCTCTCTCCCTTCTTTTCCCACTTGCAGAAGCTCTACCTCTCTGCTTCCTAATATTTATCTTTTATTTTGCTCTTATTATTTATGATTCTTCTTATATAAGATAAATCCTCTGATATTTAAGCTGTATCTGATTTAGTTCACTAAGGATTATGGTCTCAATGTATAGCCCTTTTCCTACAGAAGACACAATATTTCCTTCTTTGTGGCTGAGTAGTACTCCCTTGTGTATATAAATTATATTTTTCTTGTCTTTCCTCATTTGCTGATGGAAATATATGTAACTTACAAGATGTAGCTATAATGAGTTGTGTTTCTATATATGTGTGCTTATATCACTGTAATATGATGCCTTTAATACTTCAAGGAAGGTATTTGGTAAAGGAATAGCTTGGTTGAACAGAATTGCTAATTTTAATGTTTTTTGGATACTCCATACTGATTTCCATGGTGTATTTAGGATTTTACACACCCACTAACAATACACAAGTACTCTTTTCTGCCCTCAGCCTCACCAGTATCTGTTGTTTTTCAAGTTCTTAAATCTTACTCTTCCTGGAGTTAGATGGACTCTGCATATTATTTTAATTTAAATTACTTTATGGTCAAAGTTGTTGAACATGTTTTCATGAGCTTATTGACAATTTACATTTCCTCTTTCTACAAGTACATATTTTAATTGTCCTTTTTGGTGAGGTCTTTTTTATTGAGAGTTTTAATGTTTTAAATTCTTTGTATGTTCTAGATCAGTCCTCTCCCTGAGTTGTTGGTATCAAAACTTCATTCCCTTTCTGGAGGTTATCTCTTCACTCAGTGGATTGTTTTGTTTGTTATGTAGATGATTTTTAATTTGATATAGTTTGCTGATTCTCTGTGTCCTTATGCATTTGAGTTTCTGCTCAGAATGTCAATGCATATGCCACCATTTTCAAGGGTTTTACCTGCAATTTTTCAAACTGAAGGTGTAAATGAGGTCCAGAATGGAAGCTAGGTAGTATGAAAATGGCAGAAAATGTTTAAAGGGAAAAGGGAAAGGGGGGCAGGAAAAAGTAAGGAAGGGAAAGAAAGCATTTGATTTTTGAGAACAAAAAAAAAATGGAAAGCACACACACACACACACACACACACATATATATGCTTTGTTTCCATTATATATATTATATATATATTATATATATAATATATATATATATATATTATATATATATATATATAATATATATAGGAGATGGGGGTTATAGAGAGGACAGAGGGGTGGGAAAAAGGAGAATAAAGATATGTCATGTACTGGTACAAATTCTCAATGTTGAATGTGATCATAATGTATACCTAAAATGTACCAATAAACTCAAGAAGGCAAACAAAAAAAATGTAGAAGGCAAACAAAAGAAAGAAGGATATTACCTAATTCATTTTTAGCATATTCAGTATTTCTGTTTCAGTATCTAGGTCTTTGACTCATTTTAGTTTATTTCAGTGCCTGGTGAAAGTTTTGGATCTCATTTCAGTTGTCTGCATGTGGATAACCAGTTTTCCCAGCTCCATTTGTTGAAGAGGCTGTCTATCCTTCAACATATGTTTTTGGCCCTATTGGCAAAAATCACATATCTGAGTGTGCCTGGAGCTGTTTCTTCATCCTCTATTCTATTACACTGAGTTATGTGTCTGTTTTGTGCCAGTAACAGGCTTTTTCTTACTGTAGCTTTATAATACAACTTAAATTCTGCTACTGTGATACCTCCTGCTTTGCTTTTATTGTCCAGGATTGCTTTCACTATTCTTTTCAATCAAATTGCTGGTCTCTTTATATTGACAACTATTTTTTCTTTTAGAACATATAACAAACTTGCTTTTTTATTTGTTACTAAATAAACCTGCAAGTCATTTTTGATATTTTATGAATACTGTCTTTTATGACTGTTGTCTTAGTATCATTTGAAAATGTCTCCCTTCGCCCTACTCATCTCTAAGCCACTTTTTCTTAATCTTTATTAATAACTATTATATGTGATCAAAATATATTCTGAATATTTATTTTTAAATTATTATAATAAAAATGGATTACTATTAGTCTGCCTCAAAATATTCTCTCCACATTGTGAGTACTTAATCCTTTATTCTTGTCACTTTCTGAAACAGACCTGGGAGTCTTTTTCATGAGTGTCTTTATGAAATCTAATAAAAAATATAGCGAACTTTACTTCCATTTGCCTGCCAACAGAGAGGCAAACATGTAAAAATGTTATAGGGTATCCTTGTGCTCCTCACTGCATGTGACACTGTGTGGTTTCTGACTTCTCACCCTAGTCAAATGACCATGAAAAGTAAGAATTTTGAGTTGATTGAGGCATGAAGGCAACCACCACAAAGCCAAGAAGAACACTCACGAAGGAGGATTTCTGGGCCCACTTCAGAAAATGGCAAGAGCAATAAAATAACTGTGTTCAAAATGGGGGGTGAGGGACATTAATGACATTTTTGTAGTAATAATTTTTAATTGCATTTTTTGATACATTTTATATAAAGCTCGCAATCACACTCAAACTTGGGGAATTTGTACCAGTATATGACACAAGTTAATTCTCATTTTTACCCATATCCCTACCTAACTCACAACCCCCCACCCCATATACATGTGCTTTTTTTCTTTTCAAATCATATTTATTCTTTCCCCTCATTACTTTCCCCTACCACATTTTCTTTGAATATTTCCAATTTCACAAAAGCTATCATATATTCTAGAACTCATTTATATCTACAGGTTCTTATACCAAAGGAAAGATATGGTATTTACACATCTGTGATCTATTTACTTCACTTATTAGTGTGTCCTCAAGGTGTATCGCTTTGCACATAAATGGATGAAACCTGTCCTTCTTTATGGCAGAGTAATACTCCATTTTAATAAAAAAAACAAACACCTCTTTTTTTTTTATTTTTTTTTTTGGAGACAGGGTCTTGCTTTGTAGTTCAGGCTGGCTCTGAGCTCACTATGTAGCCCAGGCAAGCCTGGAACTCAGCAATCCTCCTGTCTCTGCCTCCCGAGTGCTGGGATTACATGCGTGAGCCACCACACCTGGCACTCAAACACATCTTCTTTATCCAGTCTCTAGTTGGTGGGCATCCGGGTTGTTTCCAAGGTTGAGCTATCACAAACTGAGCTGCTGTGAACATGTGTGTATATATGTCTTTACAATATGATTCTTTTAATTCATTCGAGTATATTCCTAGCAGAGGGATAGCAGAGTCAAATGGGATCTCTAATCCTAGTTTTCTGAGGAATCTCTACACTGATCTCCACAATGGGTGCACGTCTATAATCCCACCAGCAGTGGAGAAGGGTTCCTACTCCATGTGGCCTAGCCAGTATTTTTTGTTGGTTGACTTCACAATAGCAGCCATTCTTTGTGGAGTTAGATGTAATCTCAGTGTTGTTTTCATCTCCATCTCTTCAATGACCAGTGATGTTAAACATTTCTTCATATGCTTCTTGGCTGCTTTTATTTCTGCCTTTTTTTTTTTTTTATAGTACCAGGGATCCAACTCTGGCCCTTGTGCATCCAAGTTTGGCGTGGTAGGACTTGAGCTAAATCCCCAGCCCAACTTCTGCCTATTTTGAATTTGAGCATTCACTGTACTTTTTAATAACATCATATATATTTTTTTTTCTGGGGATACTTTTGTGTTCTATCTCTTATTTGCAAATTCCTGTATGAGCACATAGTTCAATTAGTATAGATTTATACCTCACAACACATAGAACAGAGAGCTCAGACTCCTTCAAAACTTTGTAAGAAACCTCTAATCCTTTGTCAACTTCAATTTTAAAAACTGTTAGCTATATTTTAAAAAGCTTGCCTCTCTGCAATTCCATCCATTTTTGTTGCAGTTTATTTTTCAATATTTAGGACTTCTAATTTTTGTTTTAAAAATGTATTTACCTCCTTGTATTTCATTGTTTTCATTCATATCTTCTAATTCATTAATTTCACCTTTTGCAGTCTAGATAACCTATCTTTTAAAATTTTTATCTTTGTTGGTATATTGTATATGTATACATCATATTATGATGACACTTGATTTTGGGAATGTGTACCAGTATATAGCACAATTTAATTCTCATTTTAGCCTATTTTTAATTATTTCATTTTATTTGTCTTTTTCTATTTATTATAGTTGTCTTCTCAATATCAAATGGAAGTTTCCATTTCTCATCTGAGTGTATTATTTAGATTCTTTTTTGGTTTTGGTTTGGTTTGGTTTAGTTTGGTTTTTGAGACAGGTTCCTGCTTGGTAGTTCAGGTTGGCCTTAAACTCACTATGGAGCTCAGGCAATCCTTGAACTCAGCAATTCTCCTGCCTCTGCCTCCAGAGAGCTGGGATTACAGGCGTGAGCCACCACACCCAGCTAGCTGTTTTTTTAATTTAATTATTTATTAGTACATTTTATATAGAGCACACAATCACTCTCAACATTGGGGAATTTGTACCAGTATATGACACAAGTTAATTCTCATTTTTACCCATGTCCCTACCCACACCACAACCCCCCATTCCCTATATACATGTGCTTTCTTTTTCTTTCCAAATCATATTTATTCTTTCCCTCATTACTTTCCCCTACCATATTCCCTTTGAATATTTCCTATTTCACAAAATCAATCATACATTCTAGAACTCATTTACAGCTACAGGTTTTCATACCAGAGAAAAGCTATGGTATTTACATATCTGTGATCTATTTATTTCACTTACATGTGTCCACAAAGTGTGTCCATTTGCGCATTAAAAACTCAAACTTGTCATTCTTTATGGCAGAGTAATACTCCATTTTATAAAAAAATACCACATCTTTATCCAGTCTCCAGGTGATGGGCATCTGGGTTGTTTCCAAGTATGGTCTATCACAAACTGAGCTGTGAACATGGCTCCACATATGTCTTTATGATATGATTCTTTTAATTCCTTCAAGTGTATTCCTAGCAGGGCAATAGCAGGGTCAAATGGGACTCTAATCCTAGTTTTCTGAGGAATCTCCACACTGCTATTCACAGTGGTTAGGGGCCTCCTTTGTTGCCTAGTTTTTTCAAGAGCTGTTCTGCACGCCACTTGCCTGGTCTGTCTCCGCGCAGCTCTGGTGTGGAATGGGGTCCTGCTCCAGCTGTTTTTTTGTTAGATTTTTACCTTTTAAATTTATGGTTACGAATCTTGAGCACACTATTTGAAAGTTTTTACCAGACATTTATATAAGAATAATTTAATCTCTAGGCAGTGTACAATTGATTCATGGATGTAGTGGTAGTTTTTAGTCCTTTTGAGGCCTTCATTTATTCATAGGTTTCTGGGTCATTTAGAGTTTAAAAGTTTCCTTTTATTGTTTTGGCTTTAATCATTTATTTTCTCTTCTTTTTACCACTTCGTGTATATGTTTCCCTTTTCGCTTGTTCCTAAGTTCTTGAGAAAGATAGGGCCTCAGGTAGTAGGTCAGCAAAATTTTAAAGAAACTTGCCCTTTGAAGACTGTCTGCTGGCTCAACATTTCTTATAACCTGTAATGTAAAGCAGTGATCAGAACTATTTCTTCCTTCTTGTATAGACTCTCAGTAAAGGAGCCAAAATATCGGTACAGTGTCAGTCTGGAAAACAGTCTGTCATGAGTACAACTACTTTATTTGATTCATGGATATGTCACATTTGTGTCTTAAGCCATGTGTATCATTGTGTTTTACCTCTTTGTATGTTTTCTCTATCATTGCTCTGCATTTTAGTTTGGTATCAAGGAATGAAATTTTCATGCCATTTTGGTGAGAAGTTTTACTGTTTGATATTATTTACTTCCTGCTATTTACTGTATTAAAATATCAGTTAAAGTAAAATTCACATGCAGACATATTCTTGTACTATAGAAACCTAGATAAACCAAGATCATTATGTTTTGATGAAAAATACTTACATATTATCATGACACACTAGAATTAGTATAAAAACAAAGCACATATGACTTGTCCTTTTAAAGCTTAATTTCCATTATTATTTTATGCATTTTATCATACTCTAGAATACAGACTGTACAGGTCTAAAACTATTGCATATGGAGGTAGATTGTTCTTACACACTTCTGTCATACTCCTGGAACTTAGCATGATATCTGCAACTAAATTCACAAATATATAATCAATCAGCACTTAGGGATATGCAGGCATAACCTTGTACAATAACATCTGTCAAAATACTCAGTAAATATTTGTTAAATAAATGTGAGCCTAAACTAATGAACCCAAGAAGTTGCAATGGAATCTCTGAGAATATATAACAATAAACTAATTGCATTGCATCTTCAGTAGCATTTCATTTTTCATTAAATTAAAAAAAACATTAGGGTTAGGGATTTAGCTCAAGTGGTACTGTGCCATCCTTGGATGCATAAGGCCCAAGTTTGATCTTTGGTATTGAAAAAAAAATTATCAGTACATGTTTCATCATATCAAGCTGGTACAAAAAGTTGTATTACTTACCACAGAGCCACTTAATGAATTCCCAAATAACACTGGTATAATAGAAAAGGTGGATAAAATCTTGTACATTTTAAACAGCAATAATGTATCAGTAATTATTATTCTCTGCTCTTTTCCTTGATTTCAAATCTCTGATGGTAATTTGAAAAATCGTAGCTTTCAGAGTTTTAGTAGGGCAGTGCTGCCATTCATCTTTTTGCAAAGTAAGCAGATGGGAGAATGTAAAAATGTACTCTGCTTCTTTGTGTTTTAGGTGTGTATCAGAGTTTATTGAAAAATAAGACAAAGATCTTTTTAGGAGAGTCACACAATTGGTTTTAAAACCTTTATCCAGTCCACCCTGTTGGAATGAACAAAATGTAACATAGCAATAGCACCGAATACTGGTCAAGATATGGACAGAATGACTTCTCATTCATTACTAGTGCAAATGCAAAAGGATAAAGCAAATTTGGTATTTTCTTAGAAAATTCATCATACTTAGATGTATGATCCAGCAGTTGTACTTCATGTTTATCCAAATGAATTAAAGACATAAACACACAAAAGCCAGTATACAAATGTTTGTGAAAATTTAGAAACAACTAAGTTGTCCTTCAGTGCATGAATGGATACCTAATCTGGCACATCTAAACGATGGAATATTATTCAACATTAAAACAAGATGAACTACAAAGCAGTGGGAAGAAAACAGATGTTTCAATGCATATAACTAGGTGAAAGAGGATAATTTGAACAGACTATGTTAGATTGTAAGTGTATTACAGTATGGAAAAAGCAGTGATACATGGATGGTAAAAGGCCAGGGAGTTTCCGGGGATGTCAGGAGTCATGAGGGGAAAAGGAAGGTGCCAGCCAAGGGCAGAGGATTTTCCATACTATGAAACTGCTCTTTATTTTACAATACTTGTGGATACACATCACTGAATATTTGTGTAAACTCGTGGACTGAACAACACTAAGAGTGAACCTGTAGAGTAATTATGGGCTATAGGTATAAGTGATTTATCAATGTAAGTTCATTGACTGTAATAAAATTATCACTGTGGTACGATATTTTGATAGTGGCTGAAACTGAATTTATGGGCTCAGGAGATCCGTGAGAAACCTGTCTCTTTCACTGAGTTATGGTGTGAAAACAAAACTCCTCTTAAACTCTAGTTTAACAGGAAATTTTCCTTTAGACACAGCATGTTTTTTAAGCACAATTTTTAAAACATGATTAGTATCATTCGGTTTGCCCATGAGTATCCTGTAATTCCTTTGGAAGTGCTTACTTTCAAACATGTATCTTTGAATAAATTCTCTCTGTGTGAGGCCGCATACTTTATTTTTCCCATTCTGCACATATTTAACGTGGTAATTAATTCAGCCTGGTGCTATTCTGGCTGCCATTCAAAACCTCATACATGTTTGCTAATTTGTCATTGGTTCCTTATGCAACATCTTGGCTATTTAATAATCAGTTACAAAGTCAAGAGAGTCCTGCCCCAGCATGAGTCTTAATTGAATATGTACTACGTAATAGAATTAGCTCCAGAACAAACCATCAGTGCAGATGATCCTTCAGCTATGAGTAAAGCTGTGGTGTGAGTGGCTGTTTAAATGTGCTAAAATGATGACTCTGGGCCTTGAAATATAATTATAGCAGGGCTCTAAGGATATCCCAGTTAAAATAGTGAAAGGCAACTCTAGAGTCAACTGTCAGTCATTTCACCATGAAAATAATGTTTTATATAAATAGTTCTATCATTCTCTTAGAAAATCTCTGAAATTCTGTCTGTAAGAACACTCAGGAATATAGTAAATTGCTGAAACTGATTCCACAAAATGGTACATATTTCATCATGTTTGATGATTCCCAAATGGAGCATTTTTTCATTTTACTTGTGATCAAAACTATGATTAGTAGTGAACACTTGTTAGTATTGAGGTAGTTGATGGTTTCTCTTCAGTGCAAATATTTCTCAGGTGGCTTATCAGAAATATTTTTAAACATTTTACACTGTGGTTCCAAACTGGAATAGTGTGGTGTAGTTGTATCTGTGAATTAAATGACATTCTGTAAAATGTTATAGCAGATCTTTTAAAGCAAGTTGACAGGATGACATTACAGTTACTCATAATTCAGACTGCCACAATATAGAATGTAATGAGCCATAACGCTATTATTTTTCACTTTAGAATTTTAATGTTGTGTTTTGTACAGTTCTTAAAATAGCATGCATGAAACATTGTGCTGAAACAATAGTGAGTTTTGCATTCATGATGTCATTAGAAACCAACAGCTTAATAACCATGGGTAACAATGGAAATTTTTCCTCAAACTCTTCTGGAAACTGGCAACAGGAAGAAATGCTGGATGAGGGATTTTACATTGCAAAGGCATTCTGGCTCCATTTGTAGGCAAACCAGTTCGAGCCCTTATGCTGTTGGGTACCTCTATAAATGCGCTACCAGAGTGTAAGGTATTTGAGACCATGGGACTTTGGTGATAGGGTGCTTCTGAACCCACCAAAAAAGGATGGCATTTCTCTGATAGGGAAATGACTTCTAACTTAAATGTGAAAAAAGGAGTCTGAGAAGAAAGATGACTGTGCAAGGTCTGATGGGAGAAGTTAAACATGTTTCTCTCATACCTTGAGAGAGTTTCTCTTCAGTGTGGTATGATATAAGTTTCTTTTCAGTGTGGTATGATGTAAGTTCATATCATAATTACTAGCAGATTAAGTGATATATTTTATCTGCAAATATTAATAAAATCAGTATAAGAATTGAATAGGAAAGATGCTACATTGCACATTTAATAATGTACATGTGCCAGTGAATAAGCACAGATAAATTAATCTCTCATAATGAACCACCATTGAAAGAACAATTCTGTCAAGTAATGCCATTTACTCTCCTCATTAACATACAGAGTGATTCTGCTGGATCACTTTGCATGGTGAGCTTATTAGGAAAACCACATTGGCTTCAGCAAAGGACTCATTTGACCTTTCTAAATGAAAATAGCATGAGGCTAAAAATAATTGGCAGAGGACCAACTCTACACAGAATGGTATTTTATAGTCAACTACCATATTATAATAAAAAATTACTTTCTATTGAAATTCAAAATATTTTAATTTAAAAAAGGAAAATGTTATTTACATTAAATGTAAATACGACCTTCTGTCCTGCAGTGAATTTGTCTCAGAAATGAAGCCTTATTCCTGTCTTAATCTCCAGAAACCAAAGGTTGTTGCATCAAAATAAGAAGTATTTGTTTGCAAAAAGCAGAAAATTGAATGCAAATTATATTCTAAAATTCTGAATTTTAGACACATAGGATGGTGATTAAAGTTAAGATTTGGTATTCAGTTACATGTTTCAAAAGTGCTAAAATATATAGATAGAACTTTTATTAACAACAAAGTGGAAACTAATTTCCAAGAACAGGAAAATGAATAGTGGTCTTATAGTCACAAATTCATAATAGTTTATCTTCAGTGAATGAAACGTTGAACCTGCCATTAAAAATTTATATGGAATAAATTTATATTGAATAATTTTTAAGTATATTTTCAAATGTGTGCTTCACAAACGAAGTGTTAGTTCAGATGAAACAAAAAATTAGTAAATATTTAAATCTAAAATATAAAACTAAAATATGATTCTTTCCCTTGAGACATAACTGATGTACATTCTCATTTGAAAAGTCAGTTTCTATTTAAATCAGAATTACTGTGTAGATAATGACTAATTTAAAATGTAAATGTTATAACCTCTTCTCGTCCTAGAACAGAATGAAATGATTTTGATTTTTATTCATCAAATAAGCTAAAAGTCATAGTTTTCCAGGAAGAGTATCCAGAAAAATGCAACCATGCTTAAGGTTTGATTTGTGTTACCATAAAACTAAAACCTCGTTTCCTATGACTGTCGAAAACAATATTTAAATATCATGTGCTCTGCATTATACTATATCGTAAATATTCAATGTTTTGTACTTCATTTTATATAATATATTTGCTTATATTTTAAACTAATCCAAAATTTTCTGACAAGAAGCCTGTGGCTATATAGTGTCTACATGATATAATATACTTGTTTATGTATGCAAAAAGAAAAGAGACAATTCAGGAAATATGGTAATATTTTTAGTTGAGTATATAAATGTATAATAAGAAATTTCTTTTATTGTGATTGTAATTATCATAAAGTAACTGAGCTTGTGAGACTGTCAGAAATGAATTATGTACAAAATCTTAACTCACAAACACATGATTAAACTGTCAGCTTTGAAAAGAAAATGTGCCAGCTTCTCAGCTTGTGGAATTTTTCTTCTCTAATACATATAATCACAAAGAAATTAGTCCTTACACAGAGAGATGACTATCATGTGGTTTCCCTCTCTCTAAAATGAAAACAATAACCTGGAAGCAGAACAGAGGAATAGGAATGGACTCAAGGAGGGAGGGAGAGACAGGATAGAGAAGACAGAAGGTTGGAACAGTGTAATTGTCACATAATATATGTTTCTATGTTGCTGGAAACCCTATTGATTTGTGCAGTTAATAAGTAATAATTATAGTAATTATAAAAATAAATTTTAACATTCATTTCACATGGGCTACCTAGAATAATATTAAATTCCATATTAACTCTTAAAGAATGAGGAATATAGGATTAAAGAAAATTAATCATTAGGCCTGTCAGAGATTATGAGAGTTTTTACATTTTTGAGTAGGAACGACTAGGCACAGATTAAAAAAGCCAGAGACTGGGAGAGGTTGATGATGCCGTATGTATTTTGCAAAGATCTCTGCCACTGGTACCTTTCTACCATTATGACCTTGTCCATAAAGTAGCTCCAAATATTTTAGTAATAATTGGAAAACGAACAGAACCCTAACAAAGACTATCATGTTTTCTTAAATGAGATCTTAAGTTTTTTTTATTGTATCATGATACAAAATCAAGGAGATCAATTAAATATTTAAATTAAATGAAGAATTATTCAGTGTAAACCACAGAAAAGAGAATTTTAAAGTAGGAATTCTTCTGAGAGATTATCCAGCCTGGTTACAGATGAGAACATAGGAAGAGCTGGGTGGGGGTGTGTGTGGAGGCTTAGTGTATTGCTGCAGGCTTTGAAGTTACTGGAACATCAAAGCAGACATATATTTTGCTTTCTTGATCTCCTTATCAAGGTTTATCCCTGTTTTTATTTTAACACAATCAAGTGATGTTGGTTATTCTGTAGAAATATCAAGAATGTGATTATGTAAATATAGTTTATGCTGTCACATTTTACTAATATTGACTTATTCAGTTGTGAGAGACATCTTATAGATTATCTGTCCTGTAAAATATCCATACTAATATCTTACCATAGTTATAGGATAAAAAGTAATTTCCCCATTTATTTAGACATTCAGTGAGTCAGTTCATTTGTTAACCTATATTACAATGGTAATTATATAATAATTCATAGTTTTTATCTAGTATAGTAGTGATATTTGTTTGAAATTTTATCTATATATTTGTTTGAGTTGGTTAGGGTGAGTTCAGTAACTTGAAAAGTAGCATATGCCCCATTGTTAAATTTTTGCTGACAATTACTAATGGCCTGCTCATGACCAAATGTATCACATCAAGAAGTTATCTAAAACTAGTGCCAAATAAAATGCATCATATCAAGAAGTTACCTAAAACTAGTGCCAAAGATATTATGCCAAAGATATTAGCAGTAAACACATTAACAAATATGCAAAAGTAATAAAACCAATCAATGTAATGAAAGTACATAGATGACAGATGCATAGATAGATGGACAATATATAAGAAGAATAAAATTGTATGTTTGAAAACATGTACAATGATTTATTTTATGGGCTAATCTTAAATAATGCAAATAATCTTTAGGTTATTAAGGGAACTCTTTTCATGGAAAAATTAAAGACATCAACAAAATTTCTGATTTACCAATGAGAAAAAAATACAAAAAATTTCATGAAATGACACCAAACCAAATTCAGTATATAAATGTGACAAATTTAAGATATAGCCAACAGAATTTTAATAATAATCTATCATTTTATCTACTGAGCAAAGTTACAAATTTATACATTTACCTTTTAGCATACTGACACTTTATCTCTCATATATCTTTTCTATGAAAGATGACATTATAAGAGAAGTATTAAAGTTGTTGAATATTAAAACTGATTTTAATTCTAGTATTTCTCCATTAATATAGGAAATGTATCACAAGCACATATCAAAATATTGAGAAAATCCTGAGAAGAATTTTAAATGTGTGGTCTTAAAACACGGCAAAAAAAATGATCTTTTTTCACATACATCTACTTTAACCTCATCCCCAAAATTTAGGATAAACTTCTTATGGATTTTTTAATGTTGTTTTCTTACTTTGGTACATCATCCTTTTTAAACTTGTGATCTTTATTATAATTTTAGAACGAGTACTAAAAATTAATTTTGAAACCATCTAATTCAGAAGGCAAAATACACTGTAAATGCAATGTAATTTCAGACAAACACACCAATCTGTTGAGAAATAAATATATGTGTAATTAAATATTATCAGTACTGCTGAAAGTAAATGTATATACTGGGCAAGAATACTGGGGACTTATTTCCCTCTCCCTCTCCCTTTTTCACACCTGGTGATATTTGTCTTAGCTGATAAATGCAATAATAAAAATAGTTTATTTAATGGTGATATTTTATGCTTACTGTATATAAAATAATGTATACTTTTGCAAAAGGGACGGTAATCAATTCTTAATGAATAGTTTCTGATTAAAGGAAAAATGTCATTAAGTATTTTAACAATTGGATTTGAAATCTATTGAAATAATCAGAATCGATTGCTCATTGATCAAAGGATATTCTAGTTGTCTCTGAATAAATTACCATGAACTTATTAATTAACAAAGTTAAAATGAGAATTTAAATAGTTTGAAAATGCTATTAGTACTTTATAGATTGATCAGTTTCTTTTTAATAGAAAATTATTGGAAAAGCTTGTATTTTTGGCTTTTTTTCTGTTGACATCTGTTCTTAAATGTCAAGATTCCTTGGAATTTTGGCCCTTAGATGAGGGACTTAAAATCCTGCTAGTTATTCTAATGCATTTTGGCCAATAGGAAGAAAAAGGGAAGATTACATTTCCAAAGCATTTATGAAAAACTTGATCTTTACCATAGCTTATTAGGTAGAAAATATGTCTTTGAATTCACTTAACCCTAAATAGGATATTTGACATATTCTTAAGATTATCAATACACTTTAAAAGCTGATGGCATTATGTATATATTATGAGTGATACATCATCTTTATCATTTGTTTTTCTGTAACTCCATTATCTGTACCTAGAAAAATAAATGTACCTTAGATAATATAGGGAAGTTCTGGGCCGGAGGGTTAGCTCAGTGGTTCCGGCGCCTGCCTCGCAAGCACAAGGTCCTGAGTTCGATCCCGGTAACCACATATAATGTTGGGCGTGGAGACTCACACCCACCAACAAGCAATACCGCATACCACAGTGCCGGGCGTGGTGGCTCACGCCTGTAATCCCAGCACTTGGGAGGCAGGATTGCCGAGTTCGCGGCGGCTTGCCTGGGCACCATAGTGAGCTCAGGGCCAGCCTGAACTACAAAGCAAGACCCTATCTCAAAAAAAAAAAAAAAAAAAAAAAATATATATATATATATATATATATATATATAGGGAAGTTCTTATGATTATATTTTTATATGGAAGATATCAATGTGACTAACTGTTCCTTTACTACTTAACCTGCTTGATATTTGGAAGGGTGAAATGTATATTTTAAATAAATATATATTGTAACTTGCAATTTCTTAAAATTTATGGTAAACACAACTAGTATAGAGGTATATATACATAAATATGTGTGTTTCACAATACATATGCTTTTATTAGTGTACCTTCTAGTACATAGACACATGCATATATCTGTGCGTATACATATAGTTATATATGACTGCATGTAACTATATATAGTTACATAGTTATATATATACTTATATATAACTGTATATATAGTTGGAATATCATACAAAAATAGAGACAACCACACCAACACAAAACTATACTTATGTATTTTAGTGATGCAGGAGTAAAACATAAATTCAGTCATATGACATCCTGCTGATACTATTTTCATAAAGTTATTCATGCTTTGTATAGAAGCTTAGTTTGATGCAACCTTCTGTACATTCCCAATAGTATTAATTAAAATATTATAGAAATATAAAACAGTAAATACAATGATTTATATTCTGTAATACCACAAGTCCAGTATTTTCAGTTATTGAATTACTTTATAAGTTATGTTCTCAATATTATGCACAGCACCTAATATATGTGAAATGATTTTTACCTTAAATTGTTGAATTTTAAAACTATTGCCAATTACTTATCTTTCTATGCCCTGAGATCACTGTGTTCTTTGTTGAGCTATGTTTCCAAAAATAGCAAAAATGAAAATGTGTGTGTGTGTGTGTGTGTGTGTGTTTCACAAAGGCATATACTATTATCTATATGTCTTCCATGCACTGGGGAATTATTGAGAGTTCTTGACCTTTAGTTTGTAAATAAACATTAATTGAGAGAATAATTTCCTCTTCCTTTAATAGTTATGCCAAAAAACCCATTGCTGTAATATTTATTACAGTAGAAGGACTGTGATGTTAACTGATTTTATTGGTACTTTTTTATGCACATCATGACATTTGGCACTGAGAATTTGTACAGGATATGACATGACTTAATTTTCATTTTTCCTATTGCCCTCCTGACCCTACAACCCCCCACCCCTTTGCTTCCTTTTTTATATCAAATTTGTTCTTTCTTTACAAAAGGACTGTAAGTTTTTAATTAAGTTATTTATTGATGTATTTTATGTACAGCTCACAATCACACTCAACATTGGGGAATTTGTACCAGTATATGACATGAGTTAATTCTCCTTTTTACCCATATCCCTACCCACCCTACAAACCCCCACACCCTATATACATGTGCTTTCTTTTTCTTTTCAAATCATATTTATCCTTTCCCCTTATTACTTTCCCTACCACATTCCTTTTTAATATTTCCTGTTTCATAAAATCAATCATACGTTCTAGAGCTCATTTACACCTACAGGTTCTCATACTACAGAAAATACTCAGTATTTACATATCTGTGATCTACTTATTTCACTTATTAGTGTGTCCTCAAGGTGTGTCCATTTGCACATAAATGAATGAAACTTGTCATTCTTTATGGCAGAGTAATACTCCATTTTACTTTTTAAAAATTCACATCTTCTTTATCCAGTCCCCAGTTGATGGGCATCTGGGTTGTTTCCAAGATTTAGCTATCACAAACTGAGCTGCTATGAACATGAGTGCACATATGTCTTTACAATATGATTCTTGTAATTCTTTCTAGTGCATTCCTTGCAGGTTAATATCAGGGTCAAATGGGACCTCTACTCCTAGTTTTCTGAGGAATCTCCAAATTGATCTCTATAGTAGTTGCACAAGTCTACAATCCTACCAACAGTGGAGAAGGGTTCCTTTCTTTCCTCAGCCTCACCAGCATTGATTGCTGGTTAATTTCACAATAGCAGCCATTCTTTGTGGAGTGAGATGCAATCTCAGTGTTATTTTCATCTGCATCTCTCAAATGAGCAGTGATTTTAACATTTCTTCATAGGCTTCTTGGCTGCTTTGACTTCTACTTCTGAGAAGTGTCTGTATTCATGAATGACATTTTAAGTACTTTAAAGTATTTTAAGTTTGTCTCTATAAGAAGTGTGATATACTTAGTGAATTGGCCAAGGCCAAGTGCCAATGAACTACGAGACTAAGTCAGGAGGATCACAAATTGACACCTAGCTTGAACAACTTAGCAGAACATTATTTCAAAACTTAAAATATTTTCTTTCCCTTCGTTGCTTTCCCCTTACTCCCCCAGTTCTCCATCCCCTTTGAAGATTTTTTTCCTGTTTCACAATACCTATTTTACATATTAGACCTCATTTACACCTTCAGTTTCTCATTCTGGAGAAGTGATATGGTACATAAACGTGTATACTATTAATTTCACTTATAAGTATGGAAAGAGCAGTGCATGTAATTCAGCATGACGGCCCTGCATTCAGTGTTTGTGTGTGTGATAATCTTTATTAAACTAAAATATGAGTGTGAAAATTAAATATGGAGAGGTCGCAAATTATATATGTATATATATATATATTTTTTTTTTTTTTTGAGACAGGGTCTCGCTTTGTAGTTCAGGCTGGCCCTGAGCTCACTATGTAGCCCAGGCAAGCCTCAAACTCACCAATCCTCCTGTCTCTGCCTCCCGAGTGCTGGGATTACAGGCATGAGCCACCACGCCCAGCACTGTGGTATGTGGTATTGATTGTTGGTGGGCGTGAGTCTCCACGCCCAGCATTGTATGTAGTTACCGGGGATCGAACTCAGGACCTTGCACTTGCAAGGCAGGTGCCAGAACCACGGAGCTAAATCTCTGGCCTAAATTTTATATTATTTTTAACTGACTTTATTGATACATTACACACATTATGATCGCATTCATCACTATTTGTGTCTGTATATGACACTTCTTGATTTTCATTTTTCTCCTTTTCCCAGCCCTCCTTGCATCCTCCACCCCATATATGCAAATTTTGTTTCAGTTTTTTTCTTATGATAAGCTCTTTTGCCCATTTTCTTCCTACTTTACAATACCTATTATATATTTTGGGGTTCATTTACACCTCCAGGTTTTCATACTAGAGAAAAGATAGGCATTTACACATCCATGTCCTAGTTATTTCACTTAAGAGTATTTCCTTATGGCATATCCATGTGAGTATAAATGACTCAAATTTATAATTCTTTTTTTTTTTTTTTTTTTGCTTTTTGGAGACAGGGTCTCGCTTTGTAGTTCAGGCTGGCCCTGAGCTCACTATGGTGCCCAGGCAAGCCGCCGCGAACTCAGCAATCCTCCCGTCTCTGCCTCCCGAGTGCTGGGATTACAGGCATGAGCCACCACACCCAGCATTATATGTGGTTACCAGGGATTGAACTCAGGTCCTTGCGCTTGCAAGGCAGGCGCCGGAACCACTAAGCTAACCCTCTGGCCCAAATTTATAATTCTTTATGACAAAGTAATGCATTTTATTAAAAACATATCAAAAGGGATATTTTCAATAAGTAAGTTAACTCTATCAACTATGTAAATTTAGCTTAGTTGATGTTTATCATTCATGAAATAAGTGCAACTTTTATGCAACCCAATCTTAACCAAAATTATTTTATTTGCTAGAAAACAAATACACCTTGTGTATATCTAGAGTTATACTTAAAACAACTATTCAGAGCTAACCATAATGATACCCATGTGTCATCCCAACCTCTAGGTAGGTAGGCAGAAGGCCAGTGTGAGGAATTTAGCAAGACTCTATCTCAATTTTTTTTAAATGTAAAAACAGAAATAAAGTTTATGCATATGGGAGGATAACAGGGCAGTAGGGAAGGCAGGAGAATGGGAAAATGAGAATCAAAATGTATCATGTATAGGGACAAAATCTTCATGAGTGCGAATATGTATTAAAATGCACCAGTAGACTCAATTAAATGTAGAAAATAAAAAGAAGACTGGGAATGTAGCTAAGTGTAGAGTCCCTGGGTTTAGCCCCTGAGAATGAGATGCAACCTTGTGTTCAGAATGAATCATCCCCATTTTTAACTCAGATAACTTTAAACAAATATCTTCACAGAATTAAAGTGCATGAGTAAATTGTAGCCACGTTCAGCATATTAGTTTGTATTATGTAATGACAGTGATAATTTATCCCATTAGCAATATTTTATCTGATTTTATGGTAGAAAACCAAATTACATTATTTGTATTTATAATTATCATTTCCTAAAAATATAATAAGTATGGAAATACAAATGCATTTCAAGATTGATATTAGTAGATGTTTCATTTTGTATTTCATCACAAGATTTTTATCACAAAATTTCCCCAAATGCTTAATATGATGGATGCTCCCTAGACAAATTTTGAATGAGTAGGTATTTGCTACTAAGTTTTAGAAATAAAGAAGTAAAAAATATATATGGAAATTCAGATACATATTACTTTATAGTACAGGGTTGTTTGTATTTAGAAAAATATAGTCTATGTGTTATAATTATATAAAGGATAATTTCCTGTCACTGTTTTATTGCCCTGAGTATTATGGGGTAGTTTATCAGTTCCTGGTTGTCTTCCTTTCAGGGCTTATTCTGAATAGAATTCTTAAATTAGGTGGGTTGGGAAACAAATATTGTTTCTAGAAACTGTTGATTGTGTACAAAGTAGAAATAAAAGCTGGGCGTGGTGGCTCACGCCTGTAATCCCAGCACTCAGGAGGCACAGACAGGAGGATTTCTGAGTTCGAGGCTTGCCTGGGCTACATAGTGAGCTCAGGGCCAACCTGAACTACAAAGCGAGACCCTGTCTCAAAAAAAAGTAGAAATAAAAACATATGCAACTAAAATTCATTAAACTCATTTTTATTGTTAATTCCATCTATCACTCAGTGTTACTAATTTAAGCCTAGTTTTAAACATGCAAAGTTTTAATATTGGGATGATTTCTCTAAATTAGAATCTCAGGAGCCCATTCTTATATTTGAATTTTTAAAAAAATGACTCCTGCTGGACATTGAAGCTTTGCTCCTCAGTGTTTTTAACTGTAAAGAACAGAGTCCACTTTCTCTGACAAAAGCCATGCAGAGCCCACAAGAGATATCAGGTACCTCAGAATCTCAGGACGAGTATGAGGTGCTCTGTAGCAGAGTGAGTTGCATCCTTGGTAACACAGCCCAGGCAGGAAAGGAACATCTCTGGACCATTTTAACTAAAATACTTCTGAGGCCACTGCCAGCTCATTGACCCTAGTAATGCTCAGGACTAGTGGGCAGAATGGCCACCGCAGTAACCCCACAAGACCCACGTGTGTTCTACACTTGACAGAATATTATCCTGCGTGCTCACTGCCTCAGGCTTTTCAGTGCTATAGCACGGTATCTACTCCAAACTTTGGATTTGTGATACTAATTTCTTGGGAATTGTGGCTGTAAAAAGCAGGATTCAAAATTGAGTGTATAGAATATAGAATGGGAGTATTTAAGAGATATATAGTCCCAAATTTGTGGTTATCTACTGCATTTAATTAACATATCTAGAATGTTTGTTCAAATATTCATGATATCCATTTTGGAGTAATAAAATGACTCATAGCTGTAGGAAAATATTTTTATACAAACCTTGAAATGAGAAAAAGTGTCGTTTTAGTACTGAAGTGTTTCCAGAAACTAGACTAATTTTTCTTTTTAAATAGAAGTACATTTCATCTTGGGTTTTGATCTACTGATGCCATGTGTTTTCACTTATATCTTCTTGGTGCTCTTCATGTATTGCAAACCAAGATTTTGAGAATTTTCCTGAAAAAGTGGTAATATCCAAAACTCATCCAAAAATTTGGAAAATTATAGCTCTGCTTATGTGGTGCACAATATCATCTCTACTCATTTAAACTGAGATTCTAGAATTTGTACGGAATTCTGTAAAATTCTCTGCTGTTGCAGCCAGATAGCCCTCCATCCAAGCAACAATCAGGTCCAATCTGGCTTAACTTGGGAGATCAGAGAAGGTGTGGAGTATTCAAGGTGATATGGCCACAAATGACTGCCAGCTCACTAGACTCACGTCAATATTTGGAACTCATAGCAAAACACTTGCAACTTCAGAAGAAAGCTAGACAGAATCTGAGTATGAAACACCACAAGTTAGGTCTGATTCATCTTCTAAATATTCCTTTTATCTTTTGATTAGTGAATAATAAAAAATTGTATTTACATGGAATGATTACCACCACAGAGTATAAAGAAATGTGATATATGCCCTACTGTTAAGTATGTTTGAATATTCAGTGAGATTTTCCACAGACTTTCTAATTATCTGTGAGATTTCCTCTTTCAAAATAAGTACTATCTTAGTTACTTTCTCATTGCTGGGATAATATACCCAACACACCAATTAAAAGGAGGAAAGGTTTATTTTAGTTCACAGTTTGTAGAGATTTTAGTTCGTGGTCAGCTGGCAGCAAGGTAAAGTGTCATGGCAGAGGAGAAACAGTCCATGGCATGGCACTAAGACACAAAAAGTATTAGATTAATACAAAAAGAAGAAGGAAAGATATATCTTTCTAGGCCACACATCCAGTGACCCATTTCTTCCACTAGGCTTTGTCTCCCAACATCACATTCAGCTAAGCCAATCATTGGATTAATCCAGTGTTACATACTCATAATTCCGTGTCACTCTCTTGTATTGCAGGTACCTTCTTAAAGCCCTGTCTATGAGCCTGTGAGACTTTGGAGGTACATATGTATAAGCCATAATGAATACTATGTCTTAGGATCTCATACTGCTGACATGGATTAATGTAAAATGTTTATGGAGAAGCAAAGCATCTGTTTTTAAGCATCACCTCAGAAGATGTTGCATAGAAGAGACACTAATTTTTCTTATGATAAGCTGTTTTTCCATGAATTAAATCATGGATAGAAAGAAAGGCCACTTCTGAAAATGAAATATACAAACTATATGTTTTTCTGTATGGTGGCAGGATAAATAGGCCAATACACCGTCTAGCCACACATCTCCTGAGATAGCTGGAAAAATGTTTTAAGTCATAAGAACATGCTAATAAAGTGGTGGGAAAGCATACTTTGCATTACTTAATGACACAAGGGCCGGCCAATATTCTTTAATTGTGTATCATATTATACAATGAAATTTCATTTGGACTCTGTCAAGTCTTATTAAAATACACTCAAATGTGATATATCCCTTTGTTTCATCTCTACAGCATTCAGTAAGCCCATTGTGTTTCCAAGACTGTGTTCATATAAGCAGAATGTACATAACATCATCTTTATTAATCTGTGGAAGAATTAACTTTTAGATCTGACTTATAAAAACTAATAAAATTAATTTGTGGATAAATTTTACAAATGCATAATTCAGGAGTCTAACTAAGTCTAATAATTATACTTTAAACTTAGAGTAGAAATAGCTTGCACTTATTTCAAAGCCTTTTAAAAATATTTATTTTATTGTTATCTACTCTGTCTTTGACCAAGTTGACTCCATGCCTGTGTATTGCTGAGAAAAATTGTCATTTGCATGTAAGTACTTATTGCAGATTTTGTCATCTCATTACTTTTGAAGTTCTTGAAAAGTCTAAAAAATATTTTACTGAATTTCTTATTCGTTTGTAAGACATCCTTTATAAATAATAATCAACTATTCATATGCTATGATAACAATACTAAAACAGTTTTTCAAGATAGCAGGAATTTTAAAAAATAACTGATTTTGATTACATAACTTTTTTTAGTTAGACATGAGGGCTAGCAGAAGTTAGCAGATTACAAAAAAATATTTTGTCAGGTAAAAGTACATAATGTTATTTCAACACTTTCTATTTCCTTATGAAATGTTTGTATTGGCTTTTAATTATTTCCCATCTCCTGCAATACCTGGATAATAAATGGCTTCATAAGCAGTGATTGTCAAACTTCAAGTTGAATTCAAATCACCTTGGTCTCTTATTAAATTTGAGTCTCTGCTTGAGTAAGTTGGGAGAGTCTGAGATTTAACTTCTTTTATAAGAAACCATACTATGCCCAAGCCGGTGTTCAATGAGTAGAAGGGTGATGTAAACAAACCTTTATCAGTTTTGCTAGAAACCTTCTTTTAATGTAGATAGCCTTCAATAATTGTAGTCAGTGTTGCCATACTTTAAATCAGCAGCTTTCTTTAAATGTCATACAGTAACCTTTATAAAGATTATAATAGTATAAAGCATAAGGTGTAGAGGTGAACATCACAGGATTCAACAAAATAAATGCTAGCTTTTGGAAAATTACATAACTTACCATATCTCAGTTTTTATCTAAAACTTTCAAATGATAGTACACATAATGGATTATGGCTTATTAAACTACATGAAAGAATAAAATACCATCAAAATTTAAAATATCAGGTTATTTCTACACATATTGTGGTTCATTCCTCTTGTCTCTGTCTCCATCTCTGTCTCTGTCTTTCTGACTCTCTCTGTCTCTGTGTCTCTCTCTCATGTGTATGTGTTACATGCTATGCAAACAATTTTATTTGGACTAGACTGTCTTCAACACAAGAGCATGCCACTGAACTAGAATGAAACAATCCTTGAAGTTGTAAAATGTATGGTGTCAAGAGAGTACAGGCCTCAAAGGGAATTCAGTGTCCTTTTTAAATGCTGCATAGTTAGTGATAGCTTTGGGGAAATTCTAATTTAGTCCTCTTTTCAAGTGATATACTTTAGTGCTTTGCAAATGATATACTCAAGAAATGAATTTGTTCCTGCTGAAATTTTGTCATGGGACAATTTTTATGTTATAGGAATAGACTTCATTTGAAACTTGCCAGCAGGTTAATTTTAAATCAAGAACTATGAATCTCTTTTAATAAATAGTATATTGAGTTGCAAAGAACTTTTTGGCTAATTATAGATACACTGCTAGGCTTGGACTTGTGCCTGTGTGAATGTGAGCATGCAAAGTTCATATACTGTGTTAGTTTTTATTACTGATTTTTAAGTAGAGAAATCTTCATTTTAATTGACAGCGAAAATTACAAAATATACAAAGATAAAGCAATATGTTTTTTTTTTTTTGAGACAGGGTCTCATTTTGTAGTTCAGGCTGGCCCTGAGCTCCCTATGTAGTCCAGGCAAGCCTTGAACTCAGCAATCCTCCTGCCTCTGCCTCCCGAGTGTTGGGATTACAGGCGTGAACCACTACACCCAGAAAGCAATATGTATTTTAATTTCATACAAACCACAGCATATGGCACAAGGTATTTAAAAATAAAAGTTTGGGATTGGTGATGTAGCATTTGCGTGACATGCCTGAGACGTGCATTGACCTGCCACACTGCCAGAAATAGTGAGATCTCAAAAATACATATGGCCACTTAGTGTCAGAAACTTAATGCCACATGAAATATTAAACTTAATGCCACATGAAATATTAAGCTTATTCATATGATCTTATTTTTTGTTAGTTATCTAAAACTTCTACTTTGAAAGGTCTGTGTAGCAAAAGGAATGAAGCTACTGGTGACACAATTTATATTATTGAAAATGTTGTATTCTCCTGCTCCAAAGCTCACCAGTTGTTCAATAACATCCAGCTAGTTCCCTCAAGGTTTTGGTAATGAGACACACATGGTCAATACTTACTTTGAAGCAGTCCGTCTTTTTGTTCACTCAAAGTATATAAACAAGTTAAAGACATTAAATCATTACTTCCCTGTCAAACTTTGTCCTTCCTCTCTTAGATTGATGGGGAATGAGTTGACAAAATATAAATATTTAATAGCTTATATATATATTTATATAATACTATCATAAATGTATCCATATAAAACATTCATAACTCCTATACTCTGTCCTCTCCTATCCTCTAGACTCATTCACTATCCCAGGAGTTTGTCATAGTAAAGAAAGATGGTTAATTCATTCTTAGCCTCCCTTCTCACAGATTGTAGTAGATTATCCTGATCCAGTATTTGATCAGGCTTCTAAAATAAAGAAAGAAAAAGGCTTTTGGCAGATTTTGTCAGCAACGTGTACCCAGCCATGTGGCTGGTCACTCTGGCAAGAGCCCAGTTTTCTTCCCTCATCCCAACACAGTCTGAAAGAAGAACCAGAACCGAAATACTAGCACCCATTTTTCTTGATTCAAGGTTTTTCAAGTTTGAAAAATATTTCTCTTCCTTGCTATGAAGTCAATTAGACTGTCCTTGATAATTAGTGAGTATCCATGGAAATAGTACCAATTTCAGGAAAGATCATATTATAAGGGTATGATTTAAGTCAGATTAGTTAAGTTTTAATCAACCATTTATTAACAGTAAAACCTTCATCAACCTTTGGGCTGCTAGCTGTCAAATAGAACTGGGCCTTGACTCGGTCACTTATGATATGTTGATATAAATAAATCTTTGCAGAGTAGAATCACTATAGATGATTGGAGTATTGTATGTTTCAAAAAGGACCCTGAATGATTTTACTATTAAAACAAGTAAATATTTGAGGAGAAAGATGTGCTTAACCTTATTTGAACATCTCACAAGTTATAAATGTATCAAAACAGCACATAGTACCTTGTAAAAATGTATAATTTTATGTGTTAATTGAATAAATTCTCTACATAATAGAGTTATTGTGAGCATTAAATTGACATGACTCATTGATTTTAAAAAATCATTTGTAAAAAAGACAATCATTTTGTATACCTGCAAGTAAAATTTTATAACCCTCAATTCTGTATACAAGTGATTTTAAGGTACAACCTGATTTCAGAAATATTATAATGGTAGTTGCCTTCTCAGATCTGATTTAATAACTAAATAACACTGCAAAGATGCTGGCATCACTGGTTGATATATAGAAAGTATTTATTTTTTCCTTTTATGGGGGCATATCCCATGAGGAAGGTAGTAACGCCAGTTTTTGAATGGACAATGACAGCTTTTGCTAGGAAAGAACAAGATGAGGCCTGGAGACTATTCCACAGAGGGACTGCAGTGGTAGATTTCATTCTTTGCATCATTTGGGTTCCATGGCAAAGAGGCCAGAAACTATTTTTTAGTATCCAGTTTTCCATTTCTCCTTTCTTCATGGGGGTTCCATTAATGAACTTCACCCAAAACCCTCAAGTGAAGACCAATATTTCTACAGAGCACCATGTGAACATCCAGCCAAATGACTACCTACTGAACTTCTGACCAAATAGTAAATATGAGAGACAAAAACTCTTTTCCAAAGATTATAGAAGTAACCAAGGTGGTATATTATGGCTTGTGCCTGGATGTCCCCCCAAAGTCTCATGTAGTCACAAGCCAGGTTTTTTCAGAGGTGGTTGAATCTAGACTGTGTGATGCTGACATTAAGGGACTGTGATAACTAAATCAGTCCACACATTGTTTTTGCAACACCCTATATCTTAGTAGCCTAGATAAAATAGAAAAGGGGCAGAAACATACTGTTAAGGTGTTCTGCTTGCTTGCTTTGCTATCTTCTGTTCACCGTGAACTGTTCCTCCTCTGATACCCATCCAGCATGCCACCCTGCCTTGGAGTTAGCCAACTGTGCACTGAAGCCTCTACAAACCATGAGCTAAGGAAGCCTTTTCCCTCTCAAATTATGTATATTGTATACTTTATCCCAGCAAGGGAAAAGTAATATAGAGTACTTATAACATTAACGATAAAATTATATAACATACATAGACTAGTGTTCATTGCATCACATCAGTCATTTCACCATATTTCCTCACATCTAAAAAAATTCGTATATTTTATAATTTCTGAAGTCATAATAATAACTAATATATACAACTGTCTACATCCAACTACCATTTTAAGGGCATTACCATGATAAATTAATTTGTAACTCTGAGTAAAATACAGTTATCATCTGTCTTTTAGTATTTAAAGAAGTTGAGACAGAGAAAAGTTGCTTCTCTGAGATGTTAAACACTTACAAACACACAGATACATTCTCCTATTAAATGGCGCGTGTATGTTGCATGGTCCTATTACCCCATCTTGCTATCCAGCCTCATGCATAACTGATGACAATAATGAATCTGTTCTTCATGTCTACAGTTTTGTCATTTCAAGAATATTACAAAAAATGTGTTAAGCTGGGCATGGTGGCTCGAACCTGTAATCCCAGCATTCAGTGAAGCTGCAGTAGGAAAATCACATGTCCAAGCACACACTGGACCACTTAGCAACTCCAGGGACCCTGTGTCAAGATAAAAGTATAGAAAGAGAGGGTTGGGGATTTAGCTCCAGTGGTACTGTGCCAACTTTGGGTGCACAGGGGCCCGAGTTTGATCCCCGCTACTGCAAAAACAATAAAAATAAATAAAAAAGGACTCTGGATGTAACTCGACACAAAGTCCTGTTTTTTTTTTTTTTTTTTTTTTTTTTTTTTGAGACAGGGTCTTACTTTGTAGTTCAGGCTGGCCCTGAGCTCACTATGTAGCTCAGGCAAGCCTGGAATTCAGCAATCCTCCTGTCTCTGCCTCCCGAGTGCTGGGATTACAGGCATGAGCCACCACACCTGGCACAAAGTCCTTGGTTTTAATATCTAGTACTGGAAAAAGAAAGAATCATATGATATTTGATCATTTGGAATGAACTTGTTCACTCAGCAGATTCCCTGGAACTCCATTTGAGTTGCTGCATGTAGCAATATTTTATGACTAATTGTTGCAGGTATATTATTCATTTATTGCTGTGGAATTATACCATTTGTATACCATTTCATGATTAACAGGCATTTTGATTGCAATTTAAGAGATTAGACTTCCTTTGTAGAAATACTTTTATATTTTCAGTGTGTGACTTTCTGTCATTCCACATCTGTACCAGTGCTCAACACTGTCAAATCACTTACCTAAGTATCACTTATTGAAAAGACTATTTTTTATTACTGAATTTTTACAACCTTTTTTTTTCTCTTTTTTTTTTTTTTTTTTGAGACAGGGTCTCATTTTGTAGTTCAGGCTGGCCCTGAGCTCACTGTGGAGCCCAGGCAAGCCTCGAACTCAGCAATCCTCCTGTCTCTGCCTCCCGAGTGCTGGGATTACAGGCGTGAGCCACCACGCCCAGCTTTTACAACCTTTTTTAAAAAGTCAGTTTGCGCCTATTCTAATGGGTATATTTCTTTGTTCTCTTATTTGTTATATTGAACTACATGTTTACTCCTATACCAAGGCTAACCAGGATAAGGCTTCTACCTTTCTTAATGCAGTGGAACAAATTTATATCCCCAGAAAGAGACCTTGCTTGTATTTCAGTAGGAATTACATTGAAGACAATTAGCACCTTTATCATGGTAAACAATCCAAGTAATTAACATACTCATTTTCTTCTAGTTTTTATTTCTTACCTTGTCTTGTTTCTTAACAGTGCTTTACCTTGGTACTAAATCATGTTTTAGACTTCTAAAATACCTATAATGGTGTTAATGTCATCTGATAGGCATGTGATTACTACACAAAGAAATAGAAATTAACAAAAGGCACAAAATTGAAGTCTTGAAAGGCAGGCACATTTAAAAAAATAAATGACTCTAGCTAAATATACACCATATGTGCATGATGTTGAAATAATTGTAAATGATGCGATTATAATTGTTTATAGAGGATTGATAGAGACCTATAATTTTTCATGACTGCAAAACATTTTAATTACATTAAATTCATGCATCAGTGTGTTTTTAAATTATTCTTATTTAGACTACAGTTATATGTATTATGGAAAATGAAGACTGGCCCTTGCTTATATTCTAGTATTCACCAGCAATTCCTATAGATGACACATTAATTAGGTCACATTAATTAGAAAGAACTGAATGTGATACATTTAAAAGGGAATAAGGGATGAACTCCTATGAAATTGAAAATCATAAAGGCATTGCTTTAAATAAATTAGGAAGAGTTTTGATTATTTTCTCCACTAATGTAATTCTTTAGTGTAATTTCAGCCACTTAGTTGATGCAGCTTTGTAGTTCAAAAGCTGACCAAAAATTAGGGTTGATAGATAAGATGCTTATACACATTTTTTAAACTTTATTGAGATGAAGGGGAAAAGGTTTTAGCCATCTCTGTCTTCTGTCCCCGCAATCATTTGTATTTGTGTAAATATTCCGCTTTCTAGAAAGGTCTCTGGGTTTTTTGTTTGTTTTTTTGTTTTTTTTTTTTAGAATTTCTGAAGTATTTTTATTTAAATACAATGAAAAATGTGCTACTTTTGTGAACTAGTCTAGGGATGTAGTAGCCAAAAGAAAATTAGACAGCTGAAATCAGTCATCTTGGTGCAGCATACCTATGTTTGGAATATTGATAAAAAGTAGCTATACATGTGCCATATCTACATGTATCAGACAAAAGTACAATTCCACACAATGGAACTACTTTGGAGGTATTGGCTGTTTTAAAGGAATCAAAGTGTTATTAAGACATTGAAGATGACTTAAAAGTAGGCAGTTGTGACATATTACCTCCCCCCAGGTAGAAAGGTAAGGTAAAATCAAAAAGGTTTTCTAAAGCCAGTAAGAATTGGAGTAGCATCGATGGAGACAGAAGCTGCCACTGTGGAAACAAGGAACCGAGAAGGGGAGGGTGCATGGGGAAAAAAATATGGCTGGATCATTTTTCCCATCTTTCTGTCCTCTATATGTGCAAAAACCAACAAGAGATTGGTCAGTAAGGCAGATTAAGAGGATGCACTTCATAGAAGTCAGCTTCATACCATAGCAGAACAAAAAAAAGTCATAAAATGAATTGGCCCAGGTCAGCAAGAAGAGAGTGCAGTGAAATATTTACAGGTTTGACAGGGGGAAAAAAATACCTCACCAACCAAAGAGTCTATAACAGTGAAATTATCCTTCAGAACTGAAGGAGAAATAAATACTTTATCAGGCAAACACTGAAGTAGTTTGTTGTTAGTAGATCTGCTTTACAAGAAATGTCAAAAGTACTTCAGAGAGAAAGAAAGTGATACAAGTCAGAAACTTTGTTCTACATAAAAATGAAGTACGTTAGAATAGGATGAAATAATGTACAATCATCATTCTTTTTCCTGGTTGATCTAAAGATCAGTATAATAATAGGAATAACAAATAATTGATGATTACAGATTATGGGTGAGAGAAAAATGACAGCAACATTATAGGTTCAAGAAAGGGAGATGAAGAATATTGTATTAAAAGATACCTGCAACTGAGGGAAAAAAATAATTGAAGTGGAATTTTTAAAGTCGCAGTTCCTTACTTCACTCAGTATGATAATTATCCCCTAAGAGTTCAAGTTCAACATTACTTAGTTGTAACTATAAGTTATTTCATTTCTTTCTCTTAAATTCAGAAGAAATTTTAATAAAATAGGATATAGGTTAAAGTGAGAACCTGATACAGTTTATCTTTTGTAATTGATTTAACTGTTTCTCTTAACCTTTTCTCAACCCAAAGAGTTATTATTTTTCTGTGGGCTACCCTTTTATAATCTATTATCAGATTTTTTTCTCAAATTGATTTATTGAGGTAGCCTTCAGTAAACAAAATTCACTTTTTCTTTTTAAATGTATGGATTTATTCAAGTCTCTAACGTTATTCTCTTTTCCAGGTTCCTTGAGGTATTACTTCACAATATTAAAGTCTCCCAAAGTACCTAATTTACTAACATCAAGAGAAACATTTGGCTTTGAAGGCAGAAATAACGATTAATGAAAAACATGTGTACGCACGCTTTAAATCCAGGTTCTGCTACTCTCTTGGTTCTGAGAGTTATGAATAAAATCTTGATTAATCAGATTTTTCAATCTTTTTTTTTATGAGACAGGGTCTTGCTTTGTAGTTCAGGCTGGCCCTGAGCTCACTATGTAGCCCAGGCAAGCCTCGAACTCAGCAATCCTCCTGCCTCTGCCTCCCGAGTGCTGGGATTACAGGCGTGAGCCACCATGCCCAGAGGATTTTTCAATCTTTAAAGATGTTTAAGAAAATGTGAGGGCTCTAGTCACTTGCCTCATTAGTTAAATCCAACATATTTCATATATGTTAAGCAGTAGTGTTTAATGGAATATAGTTACAATATTTTGAAGCAACCTTTGAAGAATTTTTAAAGAATTTAAGAAGGAACCCTTCTCCACTGTTGGTGGGATTGCAGACTTGTGCAACCATTGTGGAGATCCGTGTGGAGATTTCTCAGAAAACTAGGACTAGGGGTCCCATTTGATCCGGCTACCTCCCTGCTAGGAATATACCCAAAAGAATTTTAAAAATCACATTGGAAAGACAGATGTACACCCTCGTTCATAGCAGCTCAGTTCATGATAGCTCAATCTTGGAAACAACCCAAATGTCCATCAACTGGAGAGTGGATAAAAAAGATGTGTTTTTTTTTAATACAATGGAGTATTACTCTGCCATAAAGAACAACAAGATCGATCCATTTAGGTGCAAATGGAGACACTTGGAGGATATACTAATAAGTGAAATCAATAGATCACAGACAAATTCCGGATCTTCTCTTTGGCATGAACACCTGTAGATGCAAATGAGCTCTAGAAAGTATGACAGCTTTTATAGAGTGGGAAATTTCCATAGGAAACTTGGTGTGGGAATGTGATGAGGGTAAGGAATAAATATGATACGGAAAGAAAATAAAAGAGCATGTATAAAGGGGGTGAGGAGGTGTGGGTGGGTAGGGATATGGGTAAAAATGAGAATTAACTTGTCATATACTGTACAAATTCCCCAATGTTATACATGATTTTGAGATGTGTATAAATTGTACCAATAAAGAATTCAATTTTTAAAAAAGCAAAAAAAAATTTAAATCAATAGTTCCACATCTTGACCTATTTGTTTTACTTATGAGTATGTCCTCAAGGTACATCCATTTGAGTAAATACCATATCTTTTCTCTGTTATGAGAAACTGAAAATATAAATGAGTCCTCAAATGTATGATAGATATTGTGAAAAAGAAAATATTCAAAGTAAAAAAGGTGTTAAAGGTAAGTAAAAAGGAAAAAAAAAACACTTGGTTAAAAAAGGAAACAAATTTGTGTTGTTGGAAGCAGGGAGGTTGTAGGATGGGGAGGAGAATGGGAAAAATGAAAATCAACTTGCATTGTGTATTGGTACAAATTCTCAACGTCAAGTGTGATCATGTTATATACATAGTGTACCAACAAAATCAATTTAAAAAGAATTTTAATCAAATGCAGTTTGAAAACCCATAGAAATCTCTTTAAAAATCTTTGTAGGGCCAGAGATTTAGCTCAGTTGTTCTGGCGCCTGCCTCGCAAGCACAAGGTCCTGAGTTCGATCCCAGTAACCACATACAATGCTGGGCGTGGTGGCTCACCCCTGTAATCCCAGCACTTGGGAGACAGAGACAGGAGGATTTCCAAGTTCAAGGTTTGCCTGGGCTACATAGTGAGCTCAGGGCTGACCTGACTACAAAGCGAGACCCTGTGTCAAAAAAAAAGAAAAAAAAAATCTTTGTGAATTCAGTGTATTTCCAAAACCACATATAAAGTCAAAATATTTTCAATGATTTCTATAACAGGGTTCCACTTTTTGCTTTCTTAAATATGTGTATTGTTTGTAGAGCTCTGGATAATTTTGAATCAAATTATAAATGATAATTTTACATTAAGTTTTTAAACTTTCTGTAATAAAATGCTCAAACCACCATTCAATTAAAAACTCATTCTCCCTCTCTGAATATATCAAAGACACAGCACATGTACTTCAACTGCTACACAGATCATTTCCTGTATTCTTACAAATGCAGATATGTTACCAAGAAAATGAACCTTGAGCTTTAGAATCCTCTGTTTCCTAGAATTCTCCAAAAGCATTTCTAACACTTTCACATAATTGCTTGTTTTAAAAATAGGAGAAGAGAAAAAGTGTCCTAATATTTTAGGACCTGTGAATTTGTATCTTCTACTTTTATCTCTTATTTCTTAGAACTAATCACTCAGTCTTCCAAAAACTTTATCAGGATGAAAATTTGACCTTGCCTTTAACAAAAAGCAGCGATATTAAGAGCAAACTAAGTTAACCATCTTAACAGGTGATTTTTCACCTTTAAAACATACATTAGAAAAGAATTTTGATTCAAATCAACAGTTTTGCTGAAGTTGCAATCTAAATATAATGCACATAGATTTATGTTGTCTCCTTACTCTTACTTGGACTGTAATAACTTGTTCCAGTCTTTCAATACATACACTTATGAAACGTTTCTGAGAATTGAGTAACAGAAAAGTGACATTTATAAATCTCTTTGTGCTAAATTTTAAATATTTTGTTTTAAAAGTTCTTCTTTACAAATTTAAAGTATCATGAAATAGAGAATTGTAAACCTCACCTGTGTTGTATAATCCTACTTACAGTAGATTTTTAACAAAAAGCAAAGTACAAGGATTGGGATTGTACTGACTAACAGGTTGAAAAGAGCTCATTTCTTGCCTATTTTGAGTCTTTTTACACAAGTGTGAGTTATCTCCTTTGACTTCTGTCATCAAAGTTTCTCAACTTTTCCTCATAAGATGTTCTAAATATTTTATTTCATTCTACTTTATTCTGACTTATTTATTGTTACATTATATACACACAACAAAATTATGTTCATCTTTTGCTAGATTTATACCTAAGTATTTCACTGAGGGGTTCTTAATGTAAATAGATACAGCTGATTTTTTTTGTATATTTATCTTGTATCCTGCTCCCTTGATGAACTTGCTTGCTATTACTATATTTTACTCCTGGATTCCTTAGAAATATTACTGTCTTGGTATTTTCAGTGAGATAGTTTTATGTCTTCCTTTCCAATTTCTATAGATTTATTTTCTTTATTTGCTTCATTTCATTGGCTAGAATTTACAGCAGTGCATGTCGGGAAGAGTACTGTAGTGAAGGTCTACATTGTTGGTTTGTTACTAAGCATGGAGTTAAGTATGGATTCTTTTTAATTTTGATTGATTTTATTGGTAAATTTTATGTATACATCATGATCACATTCAACATATGTGAATTTCCACCAGTACATGACATGACACAATTCTGCAAAGGAATGGCAAATAATAAGTATGGATTTATGTAGAGGTTCCCCAGTTGGCTGAGAGAATGCTCCTCTTCCCATTTTTCACAGAGTTTAAGCAGTAGATATTAAAGTATATAAAATGTTTTCAGTACATTCATAGAGAAGATATTGTGGCATTTTCCTATCAATATAGAATTTCTTTAATTACTATTGAAATACAGAACCAAATTTAGCTCAAACTCAGAATAATTTTATATATCATTGAAGTTTATATGTCAGAAAATTTGAAAAAGAATTTTCCATTACTATACATAAAATATTTGTAGCTTGCTTTTCTATATTAGCTTTCTGGTTTTGATGTCAGGTAGACGCATCATATACACTCATGATTTTTTCTAATTTTGGAAGAAACAGTGTTGAATTTCTGTCAATTCTTCTGAAAAAGTTTGTTTAAAAAATTTCTAGTAAAACTACTTCATCATGTAGATTTGTTTTACAGGAGTTTTAAAAGTATGAATTAAAATTCTGAAAGGAGGGCAGGGGAATGGGAAAAATATAAAACAAGGTATATTATATAAACCTATAAATCCCCTGTGATAACTGTGATCATTATATGTACCTCAAATGTAGCAATAAAATTAATATAAAAGTTATATAACAATTGAGACTATTAGATATTGAGTGATTTGTGGGAATTTGACACTTTTGAGTAATTCTTTGCTATTTAATTTTAAAATGTTTTTATGAAAACATTTCCTATAATATTCCTTTACTACCTTTTTATATCTTCCAAATCTGTAGTGATATATTATGCTTACTTAAGTTGTTGGTAATTTTTGTCTCTCTGATAAACACTTTGTTAACTTTATTGCTTTTTATGTTAATCTATATTTTAATGAGTCTTCTCTATTTGTAAATTCTCAATCATACTGATTTGTTTTTTATTAGTTCCTTCTTAAAGTGAAATGTGTATTACATATTTAAAACATTACCTCTTTTTAAAAATTTAGTTTTATTTATATTTTAAATTGTCAGATAAGTTTAGATATATTATTTTTACATAGCTATTGGAAAATAGCTTTTGGGTTTTTTTCTTGAGACAGGGTCTCACTTTGCAATTCAGGCTGGCCCTGAGTTGACTATGTAGCTCACGCAAGCCTCAAGCTCAGCAATCCTCCTGCTTCTGCCTCCTGAGTGCTGGGATTACAGGCGTGAGCCACCGTGCCCAGCAGGAAAACCGCTTTTAAATACATTGCCTTATTTACTTTATATTAAAATATTTTATGGTAGGCAGTTCACCGGTTTTAAAATTTATTCCATCTTCTAGGTGCTTCTCTTAAGATAAACATCTTAACATCTGTTCTAGTTTATCAATTAACAAGTAGACAAAAATATAAAATGTTGTTTTAGTACATACCGAGCATAATCCTTTTGAAGTCAGGTGCCCAGAGGTCTTAATTGAAATCAGTGTTTACTTTGTTTTATAATTACCAAGACTACTATATTTACTTTTCCTCCTTGATGCCTGTTTTGTTTGGTTTTTGTTTGTTTGTTTGAAACTGCTGCCACATAACCTTTACTACACCTAAGGCATTTTTGAGAACCAAAGCCACCAACATGATAGAAGCCAGTTATTAATGTGAAGCTTACAGATGATGAGTAAAAGTAGATCATTAATATTAAACTCAACTACAAGTGGGGTGAATAGAAGTTTCAAGAAGTATATAAAAATTTCAAAAGCCCAGAAACACATACAGATGTGAAAAAAAGGGAAAAAAATGGAAAGCCCATCCAATCTCATTCACATAACCAAATAACACTATAGGCATGGAGATGAAACAAAAGAGAATAAACTACTGTTTTAAGTTTGCATTCTAGCAGATGAAACATACATATAGCATACAATCAATTTATTTACATAAAACAAAAGAGCAAGGCTACATGTTAAGTAAACTTAATGAATTTGTGAGGTATTAGAGATATGGCGGGGAAGTACAGGAGGTAACTTCAGAAGAGTTCAGAATAATGTGACATTGTTTTAAAAATGAAAGAGGATTTGGATTGCAAGGGAGCTTATTTTTGACAATATTTTCTCCCACAGTATCATAGCAGTTTCAAGAGGCAACCTAAACCTACATCCCCACATGGTAGTAACAAAGCACCAAGCCCTTCCCACCATCCCCCACCACAGCAATTTTACACAATGGCATTGACATTGGAATATATAATATCCAAAGTCTAATAACATATCTCAACTTGAATGAAAAAAGACAGTAGTAAGCTGTACCAACATAACACAGAAGACAGTATTTTCTGACAGCTGTCATAAAAGAAATGAATAGCTCAATAAGTAATTACGAACTTTTTTGAAACAATAAAACAGAAAATATCGGAAAGAGAATATGTGTGCGACACGAGATTTTAGAGCTGAAAAACAGAGAAATCAAAATATATTCCAGTAGGTAGGCTCTACAGAAGGATGAAAATAGAGGCAGAGATCTTTGTTTAGGAAGTGAGAACAAGACATTATAAGCTTTAACAAGGAAGAAACTGATTAAAACTGAACAGTGTGATCTGAAGATATTATGATAAAGGATCTGTGATGTATCCCATCAGAGATCTTTAAAGAGATTAACAAGGGAGCTTCTAAATAGGTAGTAAAAAAAAAAAATTAATGGCTGAAAACAAATCTGGTAAAAGACCAAACCCTCCACATTCAAGGAACTACATGGACAAACAGCATAAATACAAAGAAGCCCACATTTATATTTATTATAGCCAAAGTGTGACAAGGAAAAAAACCTTAAAAGTAATGATACAGAAATGCCCCATTATATACTAACAAAAAAAGTTCAAATTGTAGAGAATTTCTTGCGGGAAGTTACGTACATCGGAAGGTAGTGCCGTGGCATGCCTCACGTGACAAAAGGGAAGTGTCAACTTCCAGAACGTAGAAGATGAGGCTGAACGTCCATGTCTGCTTTGGAGGTGAGAAGAACTGATACGCAAACCAGACAAGTACAGTAACCAAGCGAACAAAGCGCAGGCTGGTGCTGCTTATGGGCAGGCAGACAAAACTCCTTAACACACAATATCAGGAGGCTAAATAAAAAGTATTACTTGATGATGTCAGTTGAGGCAGAGAAGTGTTTAACAAAATTGAGTAGCCATACATAATAAAAAAAAGTCTCAGAAATGAGGACTCAGAACAGATTTCTTCACCTTGATAAAGAACATCTGCAAAAATCGTTTAGCTCACACTGTAATAATGCAGAAAGATTTTAAAGCTCCTATTATTAGGATCTAGGCAAAGACATCTGATTTCAGCATTGCTATTTTTCACAGTGCTGGAAGTTCTAGCCTGTGCAAAACTACAGAAAAAAAATAAATAGCAACACAAGCCCGAAAGCAAGAGATAAATTGTCTTCTCTGCATATGTTATGATAGTCTGTGTAGAAAATCCCAAGTATTCTGAAAAATTATTCAGAAATAATGATTCAACACGTTCCTAGATTACAATATCAACTTTTCACTTAATTGTTAATTAGTAGGCCTGAATTTTCAGTAGGTATGATGAACGAAATGCCAAATATTGTGTCTGTAAAGATACTGTCATATGACTAAAATTCTGTTGAAACTGTATGGGTCATATAAAGTTCCCTTAGCATAAAAAATAATTTAAAGAAATCACTGGAGAAATTGAGGTGGTAGCTCGGCAGCAAAGCTATTGCCTGGAAAGTTCATGGCCCTGGGTTTGTCATCAAAATTGCAAACTTAGGTAGGTAGGGAGAAAAAAGGAAACGAAAGGAGAGGGAGAGTGAAAGGGAGAAGGAGAGGGACCGGGAGAGGGAGATGAGAAAGGCAGATAAATCAACAGACAGACACACAGACAGGTAGGCAGGCAGCATGATGGCACATGCCTGTAATCTTAGCACTGAATAGGCTGAGGCAGGAGGATCCCTGCAAGTTTGAGGCCAGTGTGCGTTATAGAGTGACTTCAAGGCCACCCTGTACTGCAAAATGAGGTTAGAAGAAAGAAGTTAGGTGTATAAAAAAACGGGTAAATTGGTAGAAAATTTATTTTATTTATTTTTTATTTTTATTTTTTTGAGACAGGGTCTTGCTTTGTAGTTCAAACTGGCCCTGAGCTCACTATGTAGACCAGGCAAGCCTGGAACTCAGCAATCCTTCTGCCTCTGCCTCCCGAGTGCTGGGATTACAGGCGTGAGCCACCACACCCAGCACTAGCTGGTATGTGGTATTGATTGCTGGTGGGCGTGAGTCACCACGCCCAACATTGTATGTGGTTACTGGGATTGAACTCAGGACCTTGCACTTGTGAGGCAGGCACTAGAACCACTGAGCTAAATCTTTGGCTCAATAGTATTTTTATTTATAAGCAATAAATAACTGGGCATGGAATTTTAAAATTTAAATTCAATACCTTTTAGTTTATCCAAAATGTATATACTTATGAATATGTCCCTACCAAAACATGTAAAATATTGATTTGCAATAAGTTAAAACTGTTATGAAATAAATGTATGAATAAATAGATATAAACACCATATTAATGGAATTGGAGTTATAAACATAGTTAATAGGCCATTTCTTTCCAAATTATACTTTTCATATATTTTCTACCAAAGGAACACCAAGATATTTTTGTTTATATTGGCAACCATCAAATTCTCTGAATCATATTAATCTGATCTTTTTAAGATTCACTGACCATAAACTCGACACAAAACTGGCATACTTTTTTCATTGGATAATTTAAAGAGAAATATTTTGACATTTAATAAGTATATATGATTTATATAACATGTTGCTTTTCCAAGAATGTGTATAATTATGAAAACGAGAAGCAAAGATGGTTCAGAGTGACTTTTCCAAATCAATATACCGGTGAACTTTATTTAATACCTTAGCTGTCAAACCTGTTTCTTCCCAGTTTATTTATCTTAGGAAGCTATATTAATCATAATGTTTAAAGTGATGGAAAGTCATCTTATAAATTGGGAAAATGGCCTAGTTCTTTCATAGTAACATAAAAGAATGACCTCAGGGTTTTTGATTACTGAAGAATTCACCCCTTGTTCACTTTTACATTTATCATGTTCCCATTTTTCTAACTAATATGCAGTTTAATTTATCATGTGAGGATTATTGACTGATGCTGAAATATAAGCAAGGGTCTTTATTGTATGCATCATAAAATATAGGCTTAAATTAATTCTTCAAAGCATGCTGATATGCGTTTAATGAAATAAAAATATATTTTTAATCCCAAAAATGTATAGGTCTACTTCATATATGAACAATTATAATGTTATTTAAAATCATTTAAACAATATATGCATGCTTAACATGTTTCCCTATAGACATTTTTATGTGCTGCTTCTTCAAAATTCTAACCTTGAAATATCTGTTGTTTTCTTTTACTTTGTCTGAACACATACATAACCAAAAGTATAGACTAAGAATTTCTATTCTGATTTTCAATATCAAAAATCTTGTAAAATCTGAAACATTTTGGGTAGCAACATGACATAACTGGAAAATTCTATATTTGGTGTTGTGTGATGGCTTACAGTCCAAAGTGATGTACCATAAAACATATTGGATTATAAATTACTTTCAAGCAATATGTAATGTATATAAATAATTTTGTAGTGTGACATTCCATATATATATATGTATATATATATGTATATATATATGTGTATGTATGTATTTCTGAACAGTTTTTCTTAAGCATTTTGAGTCAGGTAGATACTTGCTGTAATACCATTTGAAGTGTACTAGAAATATGAAAGCACAAACTATAAATAGTACAAAGCATTCTTTAAAAAAACATTAAAATAAAATATAATCAGATGAGGCAAATGTTGGACTGTTGATTGAAGACTTAATGTGGTAACCATATCAGTCTTCCAGAAGTATATCTATAAGCCTATTTCAGTACTTTCAAAAAGCGAAAAATAATAAGTTTGAGACAGATATGCAGAATTATTTGCAGACCAGCTTATTGTACAAACAATATATGGTGAGCCACAGAACTGAAAATGTCTTTAAAAATTCCTAGCAAAGAATACCAAAAGTAAGAAAATACTAGTACAGCTGTACTACAGCTGTAATGTAGCTGAAGTCATTAAAGTGGTGTCATTAAAGTGATCTCATTAAAGTGGCAGAGGAAGAGGCACATAAGTCAGTGGGACCATACTGCTCTCCCAGAAATATACCCACACACATTTGCCCAGCTCATTGTTGACAACAGTGCAGGACTAAGTCAGGAGAGGAGCAATAGTATTTTCAGACAGTGGTGCTGCAGTAACTGGCAATGAATAAGAAAACTATACTCTCACCCCTTGTACAAAATAACTCAAAATGAGTCATAGATTTAAATGTAAGTAGAAAATGATAATTTTAGCATAAAAGTTTGAAAAAATATTTAGTGACACAGTGCTACGTTGAGATTCAGAAGTAATATCAAAATATATAAATTGTACCAATAAAGAATTCAATGAAAAATATCCTAAAAGTAAAAAAAAAAAAATTGGACTTTATTAACACTTAAACTCTTTACCTTATAAATTATCCTGTTAAGCAGATGAAAAAAACAGTTACAGAGTGAGAGAATATATTTGTGAATTACATGACTTAAAGGACTCATATCAAGAATAAACAATGAGCTTTCAAAACTCAAAAGTGAAAAAGCAAACTACCCAATTAGAAAATGAAGAAAAGATGTGAGAATAGACACTTTATTGGAGAGTATATTTAGAAGGAATGTGAAAAGGGGGAGTTGCTAATCAATGTACATGGTCTTCCACTTCACCAAGATGATGCATTTCTAGAGATTTGCTCAGCAGCACTGTCTGTAGTCAATAATCCTGTGTAACATACTTAACAAACTCTTAAGAAACTCAACCTCAAGTAAAATGTTATTACTCTAGTAGTCTAAATTTTTTCTCTTTTCTGTTTTGTTTTGTTTTGTTTTTTTGGTGGTACCGGGGATCAAACTCAAACCCTTGTGCTTATAAGGTAGGGGTGATGCAGTACCACTTGAGCTAAGTCCCTAGCCCAGTCTACAAAAAAAAATTTTTAAATAAAATTAAAGTAAGTCTTTATAGAAAGTCTACTGTCATTCTAATGATTTACAATTACGTGTAATTTTTTGCTCTTCTCTGTCAACTTTTAAAT
The DNA here is from genome assembly GCA_004025085.1 of Thryonomys swinderianus. Classification (NCBI taxonomy): domain Eukaryota; kingdom Metazoa; phylum Chordata; class Mammalia; order Rodentia; family Thryonomyidae; genus Thryonomys; species Thryonomys swinderianus. Next base: position 56,766 of record PVIC010003309.1, read on the forward strand.
TTAGCAGAGGGTGGTGGGAAAATTGGCTATCTATATTCAGAAGATTGAATCTTGACCCATATCTCTTCTTATTTACTAAAGTCAAAATGATTCAAATATTCAAATATTAAATAAATACTCCACCTGGTGCATGCTAATATTCTTGAAGTCATGGGCTTAGGACAGGGCTTTCTGCAGTGAACATAAGTTGCACATGAAATAAGATTCAGGAATAACCAACGAGATTTCATGAAACTAACAACCTCTCAGGCAACAAAGAAAACAAACAAAAATGGGGAAATATTTGTATCAATGCCTCAGCGCATTAATGCCTAAAATATGTGATGACCTCATAAAATGAAAATGAAACCCGCCAAAATAAAAGACCCAGTTTAAAAAATGGGCTACTGAAATGAATAGACACTTCTAGGAAGAAGTAAAAGAAGTGGCCATCAAATACCTGGAGAAAGGATCCAACCCTTCTGGCCATTCCATAAATGCAAAATAAAACACTAAGATTCCATTTTACTCAAGAAAGAATGGCTATCATTAAGAAATCAAGTAATGCCTAATGCTGATAAGGCTGCAGTGAAAAATGAATCCTTTTTTGTTGCTAGGAATATAAATTACTAAAACCACTGTGAATATCAATATGCAGATTCCTTAAAATAGCCAAAATAGAATTTCCATTATACCCAGTTTTTCCTCTATTAGATATCTTCCCAAAAATGTTTAAAGCATCATATTACAGTGATACAGGAATGTCCATGTTTGTAGTAGCACAACACATAAGAGCTAAAGCTTTTCAGCAGCCTATACGAACAGCAATAGATGAATGGATAAAGAAAATGCAGTATTTATTCACAATGGAGTACCATTCTGAAATGAATAAATTTGAATCATTTATAGGAAAATGAATGTGAGTGGAATTTATAATATGTGAAATATAAGATACATATTATTAAATATGTTTTCTCTTATATGGATTGTAACTAAATGAGCAAAATAGAAGATAGACAAGAGAAAACAGGGAGATGAGTCTTTTGCAAATGGGAAAAAAGATGAAAAGATGGAGGCAGGAGGGAAGGGGGATTTATAAAAAAAAAAACAAAAGATTCAGAAGCGTGATGTATTTGTACCAACTACCCATGAAGAACGCATTCATTATTTACTGCAAATATATACTAATAGAAGAAAACCAACAGAAATACCACTTTTTTTTTTGAGACAGGGTCTTGGTTTGTAGTTCAGGCTAGCTCTGAGCTCACTATGTAGCCCAGGCAAGCCTCGAACTCAGCAATCCTCCTGTCTCTGCCTCCCGGGTGCAGAAACACCACCTTTTGATGTTCTTTGTTACTTGAGCTGTTTATACAATCTACACTGGTAAATATTAAAAAAATAAAGTCTACATTCAAATGGCAAATAAACATTAAAAGATGTTTATTGTCTTTAACATATTCATATGTCTAACAAATTCATATTAATACTGTTGTGATATAACCTTACATCCTTAAGACTAAAGAAAATATAAAATTAATACTAAATGCTGATGAGAAGTTGGAAAATTTGTATCAATCATACATTGCTGGTAGATATACAAAACTGCATTTTACAGTGCATTACAAAAACTTAAGTATACCCTGGTTATTAGGTCCAGTGACTACACTCTTGGGCATGAATCCAAAGAAAGAAAACAACTGTCAGTTGATTCCAGCTTTAGTTGTGCTACCAAAAGCAGGGAGCAAAGTATCCAGCAGAAGATAAATATTTAAACAAATAATAGAGTATCCATAACATGATGCGCTATTAACTTTACAAATGAATAGTCTATTGACAATAAGTTGAGTGGAACTTCAGGATGCAGTACTGAGGGAGAAAACCAATCTGAAAAGGTCACAGGCGGAATGATTCTCTTAATCTAACATTCTTAATATGGCCAAGTTAGACCAATGGACAAGCAGGTGAGGGGTGCCAGACTTTCAGGATAATGGAATAGGATGATTAGTGTGGCTGTTCATAGGTAATATTATGACAAATGTCTTTATCATGATGGACTAGATTTATATCTTGATTGAGGTTTAACTACACAAATTTGTACTTGTAGCAAAACTGCATGTGTGCATTGTATCAGTATCTGTTTGCCAGTATTGTTAAGGCAAACATCATAGCAAGAGACTGTGCCAGTCGTTAGTCCTATTCTTTTCTATTATTTATTTATATTCCAAGCAATTAAATACATGGCAATAGAAAAATAAATCTGTCACTTTAAGAAATGGAGCTATAAAAATACAAAAATAATTTTAGCAGGGTCTAGCTCTATAAAAATGTTATTACTGTAATGTTTTTATAAATACTGAGATCACATGTTGTGTGGTAATATAATAAGGAAGAAGATGAAAGGACTTCTACTAGCAAATGATAATCTACTAACCTAACAAATGACCTATTATATCTATGTTCATTTAATGTAGGAAAAAGTCTGTTTTGAGAATCATTAAGTGGTCATTAATTCAATGTCTGGAAGAATAGTTTTAATAATAATCAGTACCAAAGAAACTGAAAAGTAGCAGTTTGTTAGTAAAGAGATTTGATCATAACTCACAGCTGAAATTAAGCATTTTAGGAATATTTCTTTGTTCCCTTATGACTTGTCTTTATTTTAAAAGAAAATTTATCCCACGAGCCCTATTCACATTCTACCTTCAGAACTCAGCTGCTACATTTTACTGTTGCTTCTCTTATTCATACCATTGGCCTCATGAATATATGACTTGTGACTGGATCCCAAGGGCAAAACTTAACTTCAGTCGACAGCAGATACCTAGGAAATTCGTGGGTTATTCTGAGCATTTGTTTTTGTTCAGAAGGATGAAAGTTTTCATGTTTTTGAGAAGAGAAAAAGAGAGGCACTGAATAGTTAATTCTGGATCAGGATTTTCTGCTCTGTTATTTAGGAAATTTACATAAAAATGACAGAGAATGTGATTCTAGTTTTGTCCTAAAGAGTTTTTGTGTTTAGAGGACCTGAAGAGCAAGTACGATGTCCACTGTGCTCCTCTAGCTAGAATGCTAATCAGAACGCAGCTGAGCATTATTTGAATTCACAGGGCTTGTCACGTTGGAAGCACAACCTTATATGTAGTGTCCATGGGCAGTCCTATTATGGAAAACCAACTTGAGCGAAAAGGCGGGTTGCTTGCTTGTGCGCAGGTCCTGGAATTTGAAATATCCAGAGGCCTCTACAGAATCCTGGCATCAGTTACTATGTTGACTCACTCCGTGTTGGAATCACTCACTTTCCCCCTACAAGACTCAGATCTTGGAGGCGATTGCCTTCAGAGAAAAACGAATAGGAAAAACTGAAGTGTTATTTTTTTTCAAGGCTGCTGAAATTTATTGGCTTCTCATCGTACCTCAGCCTACTGGAACAGTAAAGTTGGGAGAAAATTTTTACCACGATTTTTATCACTGCTTTGATACATATATTTTGTCTTACAAATGCTCTGGTGGGAAGAAGTAGAGGACTGTTGTAAGTACAAAGTAACTAAAAATATCTTTAGTTGTGGCATAACCTGTAGTTTGTGGCACGCTCACTCATTTGGCAGCTTGGTTTTAAATTATCACATTATTTTGTGAGTAAAGATAAATATGATATTTTATATAATTCATAATACATATGATTGTATATATTTGCATTTATGTCTCTCACTGGGATAAGTTGAATAGACATGAGGTACAAGTGAGTTTTTGCTTCTTTGCCAAAGAAAAAGAACATCTTTCTTCTCTAAGAAACTCTAAAATAATATAATATGCATAATTACCTTGGAGATAAACAGTATCTTACTTGCAGTAAGATGGTTTGTGTGTCAGTTATTGTATTGAGTCATACTTATATATTCAGTAATGTTTACCTGTAGGGTAACGACATGTTAGATATTTTCAGTGAAGTGGTTGCTGTGTAGGAATGACCTAGATGCCTGAATGCTAGAAGTTTCCTGGCATATCATAGGGGAAAAAACTAAAAAGAAAATAAGCGTGGAGGATAAATGACAAGTTAAGCATTAATGGTAACAATTCAATTATGAAGTTTCTTTTTCATCTCTAGTATTTTGAATACTCTTTTGTGTAGCGCGTTGTGACAATTCTTTAATGATACAATTTGTGCTGGTAAATGACCGGAAAGTTTCTTATCGAGAGAACATAAAAATTTGAGACTTATAATATTTTGTGAAGTCGCCATGCTATTTCATGTCTTTCATAACTGAGAGTTTAGGCAAGGCTTTAGAGTTGAATTGTATAAAAGTCAAACTTTTGTGTTAATTTTAAGCAAGTCACATGACTAATAATTTAAAATTACAATAGAACAGTTACAAGAGTATATAAAATAGTGTTTTCCAAACTGATCAGTGAAGGAGATTATCTTTTCCCCCCTATTTTGAATTTATGGGTTATAGTCAACTAAAATAGATATGAGGACCCCAGTTCTTATAATTATGAAAAAATAAATCTCTGCAGATTGGTAATACTCCATAAATTACAGAAAAAAGTCAGACTTTTGTCAGAAACAAATTAGGAAACACACAAATCTCAATCTCAACACAGATCTCATATGTGTGTGTGTGCATGTATATTGCAAATATCTTTGATGAGCCTATTTATTTTTTATTTATTTTAAAATTTTATTTTTTTGTTTGTTTGTTTTTGAGACAGGGTCTCGCTTTGTAGTTCAGGCTGGCCCTGAGCTCATTATGTAGCCCAGGCAAACCACAAACTCAGCAGTCCTCCTGCCTCTGCCTCCTGAGGGCAGGGATTACAGGCGGGAGGCACCATGCTCAGCACTCTGGTATGTAATACTGGGGATCAGATCGAATTATGGATCTTGAGCTTGCTATGCAGGCATCGGAACCACTAAGCTAAGCTTTGGCCCTATTGTTTTATTTTTTAAGACAGGGTCTTGCTATATAGTTGAAACATGCCTTGAACTCCCTATGCAAGCTAAGCTAGCCTCTAACTCACAAAGATGTTCCTGCCTCTGCCTCCCAAGTGCTGGATTATGGTTGTGTGCCAACAAGCATAGCTCTCTATTGGTATCTAACTGAAAATCTTTCCCTGTCTACCATTACAAAAAGCACATATGTATGGTCATTGTAATATACCCACACACAATATACATATCCATTTAAGTTACCATTTGTATTTTTATTATCATTAATTCATAAATAATACCAATATACTGTTGCAACTCAGTTCTATAAAATTAAAATTATATACCAGTGATAGAACAGTTTAGAAAAAGATACCAAAGATGCAGTCTGGAATAAAACAAGTCAAACTTATACTCTGCCTGTTGTAGGTATTTAAATAAGATAAAATTTTGGAACTTGAAGAAAACTTTTTTTTTTTTAAGTCACACCCCATAGAACTTTACTACATTGTATTTTAACACCATCAAATAATCATTATGCAACATGGTCATAAGTTTAATGAAGGTGATCTCAAGGATATGTTATATATTAACTTTTGTTATATAATAATATATTCCTAGTTGTAAGTTTTGACTTTTGGATGTGGTTTTTTTAATTCTCTTAATGTGATCAACTTGAAACAATGTATTTAGTTGTCTTGTAAGTAAAATAGTTTTCATTAAAAAGAGTAACTATTAATATATGTAATATATTGTTTACTTTTAGAATTATTCAAATGATGGTTTGATACTTAAATAATTCATTGCAGATATATCATTCAGAACTTCCAAATAATCCAATTCATCTCGAGGTCTAACAGAATCATCTTTTAGAGTTCAATTGCAGTGTTTCTTAAGAGGATCACAATTATTAAAGAGATTGCTATTCTAAATTGATTATATACTTTTTCTTTTTTTTTTTTTTTTGAGACAGGGTCTCGCTTTGTAGTTCAGGCTGGCCCTGAGCTCACTGTGTAGCCCAGGCAAGCCACTGCGAACTCAGCAATCCTCCTGTCTCTGCCTCCAGAGTGCTGGGATTACAGGCATGAGCCACCACGCTCGGCACTGTGGTATGTGGTATTGATTGCTGGTGGGTGTGAGTCACCACGCCCAGCATTGTATATGGTTACCAGTGATCGAACTCAGGACCTTGCACTTGTGAGGCAGGTGCCAGAACCACTGAGCTAACCCTCCGGCACAATGATATACTTTTTAACTTAATAAGCTTTTGTTTTCTAGACTCTGTCACATGGATGTTACTCTTTAAAAATGACAAAGCATTTTGTGCAGAATTGAAGTTATTTGAGAAATATGGATGGTAGTTGGCAGTATTCCAGCTGGAGCTTACTGAAATACAAATTGATACTTTGAGCAAAGATGTTAGTCTGTCTTCCTCTTTTGTCTTGTAGTATTGATTTTACATAATTGTAGCTTGTGTCATTTGCCACACATTCCATGTGAAACCAATTGTCAAATTTTTAACCATTTGTTTGGTTTAATAAGAGATTGAAAACTTCATTGTCCTTCCTTGTAAAGTCAGGCATTTTTTAAAAATTCTGTTTTATATTTCATAACTCAAAGTGGAATGATTCCCAAACTTCCACTCCTCTCTGAACTTATATACTTCCGTACTTTAAGTAGCATTCATCATGTTTTCATTAAATTATATTTTTTTCACAATTTTGATGTGACTGTACGTCTTACATATGTAAATACATATACTTTTAAACCTCAGTATCCCAAGAGACTCTTAGAATTAAATGCAACTTAATTTTTCCTTAAAGGTGGTTTTCTTTTTTAAAAATTTTTGTCTTAGGTATGCATTTTTAATAAAATTTAATAAAATAACAAATGTCTCCTGATCATCAAAATATAACTGTGAGTAAAGGAATACTGGTGATGGGTGGGGCCTGAGATTATCCAGTGGGAGGAGTTCTTTTAAGTGAAATGATGCAAAATTACGAACATGAAATGAAATAGGGACTTTGGGATTGGTCATGTACGTAAAAGTTGTAATTTCTCACCTCTTTTTAGAAAAATGTATTGGGGCCGAATCTTTTCCTAGGTACATTTTAAAATAGAATTGATCCTAGTGATATATCTTTAAAGCATGTATTGTTTTGTAAAGACAGTCTTTAATGCAGATTAGAGAGTTACAAGAATTGATAATAGTAGAAACTTGACATTTCTGCCTTTCATTCTGAAAGGATACATTGATTAAAGTGATGTCAAACTAAGTTAATGGAACTGGTACAGTTATTTCAGATATATGAGGTATGTAATTTGAAGGCTAGCCAAATCACAATGACAAGGAATAATAAAGACCTTGGTTTATATTTATACAGTGCATTGAGGTTCTGATTGGATTCAGAGAGGCAATGGTTTTCTATCTCACAAAGTCGGGCTACAGTCCTAGGAGTTTTGTGTTCTGTTATCAAGGCATTTGGTTCATATTGGAAAGTTTTGCTGGGAAGGCCAGGTAATAGAGTATGGGAAATAAGACTGTTTTTCATTAAATACAGCTAACTTTCATAGCAGAATTCCATAAAAAATATGTTTTTAGGGCCGGAGGGTTAGCTCAGTGGTTCCAGCGCCTGCCTTGCAAGCGCAAGGACCTGAGTTCAAT
>PVIC010003310.1:0-69905 GCA_004025085.1 Thryonomys swinderianus
TGGCAACTTTTATAAAATCTAGTTTTGAAATTCCCAGGCTGGTTTTTAAAATAGTTATCTAGTTGGCTGAATGGAACAAAATTTACTACTAGAGCAGTGTACAAGTAATATTTCCTGTTGCTTTGCTCCCTTCTGGACGCTGTTAAACATTGTCTGTATATCAGTCTCAATGAATCCATGCAGCAGTCTGTTGATGTAGCTACTGGCCAGCAGCCTCATATATAACTCTGCTTGCCAGGAAGTTATTTCTGTTTGGACATGCCATATTTTGTAACAAGTCAAGTCTTCTCTAATCACAGAAAGCAGTCAAGCAAATTACTATTTAATGGGACTGGAGGTGATAGTCTCATGGCTGCATCTTGGCCTCAGAAGAATAACAAAGAATCTTGGATGTTGTATATAGAAACTATCTGTATGTTCAGCATCTCTGCGTCTGAGTGCTCTGTTATACCCACAACCACTTCCTCTATAGCTGGCTCGAAATGCCAGTTGTGCCATTTTTGAGAAAACTCCTCATCTAAAGAATATTGTGAAGGGAACTTGATTTCTGTAATCAAATAAAACTCCAGTCTTGGAGCAAAAGTCATCTGTCTGGCTATTATGTCAACAAAAGAATTTCAACATACTCTTGTTGATAATATATGATGAATTATCCCAAACCAGTGAAGTTTAAAATACCTGTTAGGGTTTTTGCAATGTTAGTGGCTGTGCTATCAAGTACATTGATTAATTTTGTGATAATTTTAATATTTGTTTCTAGGGCCAGGAATTTAGCTCAGTAGTTCCGGCACCTGCCTTGCAAGCACAAGGTCCCTGGTTCAATCCAGGGTAACCACATACCTACCACACTTCAGGGCATGGCAATTCATGCCCATCAGCAATCAGTACCACATACCACAGATGACAGGCATGGTGGCTCAAGCCTAAAATTCCAGCACTCGGAGACAGAGGCAGGAAAGACTGCTGAGTTTGAGGCTTGCCCAGGCTACATAGTGAGCTCAAAGCTGGTCTGAACTACAAAGCAAGACCCTGTCTCAAAAAAAAAAAATTCAATTGTAGCAGTAGTTGTCATCTATATCTATATGTAATAATACAGCTATTTCTTGATGGCCTACTATTTAGAGTATACAAAGAACTTAAAAAAAAACAGACCCTCAAATTGAAAGACCCAGTTCAAAACTAGGCATCTGAAATGAACAGATATTTTGCAGATGAAGAAGTAAAACCAATAAACAAGAAAAGATGTTCAGGGTCCAGGTATTTAGCTCAGTGGCACTGCTGCCTGCCTTGAAAGTGCAAAGTTATCAGTTCATTCCCAAGGACCTTAAAAAAAAAGTCAGTATCATTGGTCATTAGAGAAATGTGGATGAAAACAACACTGAGATTTCGTTTCACTCCACAAGTAATGGCTGCTATCAAGAATCAACCAACAACAGATACTGGTTGGGCTGTGGGGAGAAAGGAACCCTTCTCTCCTGTTGGTGGGAGTGTAGACCGTTGAAACCACTGTGGAGATCAGTGTGGAGATTTCTCAAAAAACTAGGATTAGAGGTTCCATTTGACCCTGCTATTTCCCTCTTGGGGATATTCAAGAAAAAATTACAAGCATCATACCACAGTGACATATGTGCATGCATTTTTATAGCAGCATGATATGTTTATTAGCTAAAACTTGGAAACAGCCCAAATGCTCATCAATGGGAGACTGGGTAAAGAACATGTGTGTGTGTGTGTGTGGTTTTAAAAACTATATATATTATGAGGTATTACTGAGCCATAAACAATGATAACTTAGAGATGCTTATGGCTTAGTGGATGTTTCCTGAGGCCATACTCCTAAGTGAAATAAATAAAACACATATGTGTAAATACCATATTGTTACTGAGGGTGTAAATGAGGTCCTGAATGTATGATAGATATTGAGAAATAGGAAGAAAATCTTCAAAGGGGAAAGGGATCTAGGGAGGATGGACAGGGGAAAACAGAGTAGAGAGAAACAATTTGAAGGTGAAAAGAAAACAATGGAAAGCAAACTTATGTATATGGGGCCTGGAGGGGTTGAAGGGAGACAAGGCAATGGGAAAAATACTAAGCTGTACCATGTGCAGGTACAAATTCTCAATGAGAAATTGGATCATAGAGTATACTATAATGTACCAATGAATTCAAGTAGATTAAAAAAAATAAAAATAGGTATGTCAGATACTCACTTACTTCCTAGCAGTACTCTTCTATCCTGTGTGTTATGAGGCCTGAAGCAGCACACACAGGATGACCTCAATTATTAGTATCATAAATTTCTTTGATAATATATTTTCAGCATCACTAGAAATGCTTGTAAACTTTATTTTCAAGTATAGATTACTTCATGCCTCTTTTATCTGAGATCAGAAAAGAAGAATATTTTATAGTAGTAGTATATTTTATAAGAGTAGTATATATTTTGTATTTAATAGAAGTAGTATATATTTTGAAGTCTATTTTATAGGTGTAGAATCATAAATAACTAGTGGGTGAGAATTCTCATTGATGATAGAAAACAATCTTATTGCTAATAAGAATTAAAGAAAGGGCTGGAGATTTAACCCAGTGGTTCTGGTGCCTGCTTAGCAAGCACAAGATCCCTGGTTTGATCCTTGGTAACCATATACCACAGTGCCGGGTGTGGTAGCTCATGCTTGTCATTCCAGCATTCAGGAGGCAGAGGCAGGAGGATTGCTCTGTTTGAGGCTTGCCTGGGCTACATAGTGAGCTCAGGGCCAGTCTGAACTACATAACGAGACCCTGTCTCAAAAAAACAAAAACAAAAAGAAAGAGATGGGGCCTCATGGAGGTTAGTGGAACATGTGAGTGAGGTGGAATTTAAGAACTTTATCTGGGCCCATTCTCCTTCCATTCTGGCTGTTTCCCTGTCTTTCTGCTTAGAGTTATCAAGCAGTGAGAAACTTTCCTTCATCCCTGCCTCTCTTCCATGCCTCTGCCTCACCTCAGATGTAGAACCCAAAAATTCCATGGACTGAATCCTCTGAGATCATGAGACAAAAGAAGTCTTCCCAGTTCAAGTTGTTTCTGCCAGTATTTTGTGAGTGATAGGAAGCTGACTCCTGCATCTGCCTAGAAGGTTCTGAGAAAGATAAAAGCATCTTCCTCAAATATATGATTCTCAAAGAGTAAAAGCTCTGCACGGCCCATCTCACCCCAGGATGGTGACACTCCATGACATTTCTATTAGATTAGCTCTGGACTCCAGCCTAGGAGTCATGGAACACATTTCTGAGTGTGTGGGTGGGTCATGGAGGTGTCAGCTTGGAATCTCTGTCTGGTTTCTAGCCCTTCCTCTCCTGCACTCCTCCCTGGCTCTGTTTTAGGCCCACAGGAACTCAGCACTTTTACTATGTCTTGTTCTTCCACCTTGCTATCTTTGCCTTAGGCCCAGTAAACCATGGACTAAACCCCCTGAAGCTATGAGTAAAATTAAGCCTCTTCTCTAAATTGTAGGTGTTGGTTATTGTGTGTTGGTGATAAAAACTTGACTGATATAAAGACTGGCGGTACAGGGGTGTTTGTTTATTTATATTTGAACAAGTGTTTATTGAATGCAGAAAGCAATGCAGAAAATTTTGGAATTAAATTTGCAAACTTAATTACTCTTGGGAATAAATTCACCTCACCGATGTGCCTGCCTGGTCAGAGTCTAGAAGACCAGATGTCAACAGAAGTGCTCTGTGAGCCAAGAAATTTTGGCAGCAATGACCAGTGTGCACAATCAGATTTTGTCTTCTTTGGAAGCAGATAGGAAAAGTGCCTTTAATTTTGCTTGTGATATGCTTTAGTTTTCTTTGTTAGATCTTGATTGGGTACCTATTTTGCACATAATTCTCTGAAACCTACTACCTGCACATGGTTTGTACATGCCGCAGATGTAGTACCACCTCTCAGTTCTAAGAAACCACACTTGGAGGTGAAATGCTCTTCCTATCTGTCTCTTCCTTTCAGAAAGGAAAGATACGCATGTGAATACTTACACAGCAGACCCAAGCAAAGGATGTAGTAAGGAAAGGATTAAAGCAGGTGTAATGGAATGCACAGGCAGGACATGACTGGGGTGACAGGAGCTGGGTGTCAGGGTTTGAGACTGCACTGACTGTATTAATTAGGCCATTGGGAAGTTTAAGTATGGCTGAGTGGGAAGGAGACTGATAAAGGAACATTTAATAATTTTGGAAAATAAATCAATTTAAATGAGCACAATGATGTTTAATGATAAAATTGAATCCCGGAAATATTTAAAGGCTAGAAATAAAAGGACTGAGATAATTCAGGGCAACAAATTAAGTGTAAGAAAGAAGACAAAGAACTTTAATTTTACAAAACTGTTTTACTTAATAAATATTAATTAATCATGTACTGCAGCAAAGAGTTACCCAAACCCTAGTGATTTGGTGAATAAGAAGAATATGCACCAGGGCTTGTATGTAACTCATTTGTAGAGAACTTGCCTGTGGATGTGATACCCTGGGTTTCATCTCCAATACAGCAGGCAAAAAATAAAAATAAAAAATGGAAGAGAGGTATATTCTTTTCCATATATGACCTGATTAGGTTTCACAATAAACTCATTGTAATTTTGCTTATATTAAATTATTACTCAGGGTCAATACCCACTGTAAAGATTAAAGTTAAGAGACTGTCAGCAGCTCAGAAGGAGTATAAACGAAGAGAACCCTCAGAGATTTTCAGTATAAAATAGCATGATACCATTGCATAACAAATATTTTAATATGTCTTAAAACAAAACTTATACTTTCCTGACAAAGCAAACCTGATTTTAGAAATTTATCAAACCTCAAAAAATACTTGTTTCAAAATAAATGTTGTAGAGAGTGTTTGTGGCAGCTGTATTCTTAATAGCCCTGAATTGAAAGTAGAGCAAGTGTCCAGCAGCTGAACAATGGGGAATAAATGAACCATGGCCTACTATTCTTACGATGAAATATTTCTCAGCAATAAAGAATAACCGAACCCTGATACAAGCAGCAACAAAGATGAATTGGAAAAGAGTATTCTGAGTGAACTGAAAATTGCATTCTGTATTACTCCATTTATTTTTAATTCTAAACAAGTAGAAATAGTCAATTGTAGGTAAAAAATTGGAAACATAGTGGTCTCAGGGTCAAGGAGCTGACTGAAGAGGATATTCTGACCTCTCTAGATGATAACATTTTATTATCCAATGCTCTGTGACAGCAGTGCTAATCACAGATACATATTTCATTGTGTATAAATTTCACATCAAGATAAAAAAGGGAGCTATGCAACAAAAGCAAAATGATTTGAAGCAGTGGTACCAATGTGATGAAATGTCTTTTTCAAATTCAACTTAACTTGCTTCTCCTCGGCATAAGAAGATATTCAATCTTCATTCTTTCTGTGAAACTCTTCCTGTTCCTCAATATTATTGAAATATTGCAAAAGTTCACATGATCCTTACAAAGTGAAAGGGGATTTGGGGTCCAACAGACTTAGCAAGTGTTTTCCTGAGCACTACATTGCCATGAAGTGTGGTCCTCAATCTTCTTTTGGGTACCATTGCCAGGTTGGTATACTAGATGCCAGACCTCAGAGATACCATCTAGTGCCTCCTCTTTCCTATTCAAGGTAGAGAGGGGAGCGTATATGCCGTGTGCTGGTCTGCAGTGGTGTATGGCTGTAATCTCAACTAATCCGGAGGGAGAGGCTGAAGCATCGCCTGAGCTCAGGAATTCAAGACTAGCCTGGGCAACACAGTAAGACAGGTGAAGCCATGCGCAGAAGTGCCATGTGACAGAATATTTACATTGTCATGCTCTTCATGATAACAAGCAAAACTCACTTTCTCTTTTCTAAATCTACTTATGCCTACTCCTTTTATAGTGTCAGCCCTTTGTGGTTCACTCTCAAGTGCCTGGTAATATTTTATTTGTGATCTTAAAAGAGAAAAAGTGTAACTCTTTGAAGCAGGGACTTCCATGCTCGTGAAACCAAGACCTAGTCAACTTTGTGGCACTAAGAGAGGAAAACAATAGTTCTCATTCTTTCAAATCCTCTACAGCAAGGAGACTGAAATGCCAACGAATTATCCTTTCACAATAACATATTGGCAAAACCTCAGGAAGCACTTTTAAAATGAACACACCAAGAAATTGCTGTTTAATTGGGTTCCCCCCATAGGATTCTTTCCAAGCTTGAGCCAGTTTTTATTCTAAGCTATTAGCTTGCTTTCGTTTTTGACTAAGAATCAGAATGAGGAATAAATACCACTAGAACAAGAAGAGCTCATGGCCAAGTTCCCAGCTCCAGGTGTAAACAGCATGACATCTATGAAGCAGTGATGCAAAAGGCCCCGAATGTTAACCTTAGTTGTGAGTTATTGGCTTTGTAAAACAGCTTAACAATTGCACAAAGTTAGCATGACCATTCTTCAACTGTGGAATCACCAGACCCGCAAAAGGAGAAATATATTTGCAGGCCACCCACAACTGATGTACTTTTTCAAACTTGCCAGTTATGTAATCAGTCGACTTTCTTGTTGGAAGAGACAGCAGAGAGGGAAAAGGTTGCCAGAAATTACACTAATGGATGTCCCTATACCAAGAAAAATGCTGTAAGTGAGGAAGAAGCATTTCGATATTCCAACTGTGATACTGTTTTGGTAAATGCAAATTTATCATGTTTGTATTTGAGCCAGTGAACTCAGCCTTACCCTAAAGGGATGACAATTTATGAACCTGTGAATCACTGTATTTCTGACAGGGATAGCTATTGTGTGCACAAACGAGGAAATAGAAAATTTATAAACAAGACATTGAAATTACATGAATGCAATAATAGAAAGAAAGAAAAGGAAAGTAAACTTTTGTAGAAATATTTTAGCAATGTTCATTTTAAGCCATAGTCAGTGGCTGTTTATTTATTCCTTGTAGAAGACATTGAGATGATGCTTTGAATTCTAGAAGCTGCAGTCAAGTAGTAGAAGTCAGCCAAACAAATCTAAGCAAGATGGAGAAAGAGCAGAAAGGGACAAACCCTTACAGACTCTATGCTGCACCAATAAGAATGTGGGATTCATGGAATATGCTGGTGAGAATGAATGAACAAGGACTTAGGGGTCAATTATAGCTTTGGACTAATTACCCTAGCAACTTAGTGTCCTCACTAGAAAATGCAGAATATCAATAGTGTCTACATTGTAAATTTATGTGAGAAGTACATTACAATGCAAAGTGCTTGTTATTAATTATCATTATTATTGAAGTCACTATTCGTAGAAGTGAGTGTGGTAGAAGCATTGTGTGATAGTTCCAAATACTTTTAACTGATTACTTATTTTTAATTGAATTTTTTATTGGTACAATTTATATTCATCTCACAATCACATATAACATTGGGGAATTTGTACCAGTATATGACACAAGTTAATTCTCATTTTTACCCATGTCCCTATCCATCCACACCTCCCCACCCCCTTTATACATACTCTTTTATTTTGTTTCTGAATCATATTTATTCCTTCCCCTCATTACATTCCCACACCAAATTTCCTGTGGAAATTTCCCGCTCTATAAAAGCTGTCATACTTTCTAGAGCTCATTTGCATCTACAGGTGTTCATGTCAAAGAGAAGATCTGGAATTTGCCTATCTGTGATCTATTGATTTCACTTATTAGTGTATCCTCCAGGTGTCTCCATTTGCACCTAAACGGATCGATCTTGTCATTCTTTATGGCAGAGTAATACTCCATTTTATAAAAAAAACACATCTTCTTTATCCACTCTCTCCAGTTGATGGACATTTGGGTTGTTCCCAAGATTGAGCTATCACGAACTGAGCTGCTATGAACAAGGGTGTACATCTGTCTTTCCAATGTGATTTTTAAAATTCTTTTGGGTATATTCCTAGCAGGGGGATAGCAGGGTCAAATGGGACCCATAGTCCTAGTTTTCTGAGAAATCTCCACACGGATCTCCACAATGGTTGCACAAGTCTGCAATCCCACCAACAGTGGAGAAGGGTTCCTTTCTCCCCACAGCCACGCCAGCATTTATTGTTGGTTGATTTTGTGATAGCAGCCATTCTTTGTGGAGTGAGATGAAATCTCAGTGTTGTTTTCATTTGCATGTCTCAAATGACCAGTGATGTTGAACATTTCTTCATATGCTTCTTGGCTGCTTTGACTTCTGCCTCTGAGAAGTGTCTGTTCATTTCAGTTGCCCTTAACTGATTACTTTTAATTCAAAGCAAACATTTAAAATTTAAAGTAATTCCTTCAGTTTTAACAAGTATTAAGATAAATGGAATAAATATACAAACTGTTGTCAAAGATTAACTTTGAATTTTGTGCCAGTGGCTAGAAGTGTCTTCAGATTTCATGTATTACACACATTTCCTGTAATTTTCTTCTATTTAAAGGACAAAAATGAATATAAACATTTACATAATACATTGGTCCAGGAAAATAGCCTTAATTAAATAATTTCAGCATCTCCCATATTTGAGATAAAAGCATTTGTTCCGACGTTCACTCCAGAGAGGTGATTGTTCCTGTCGCTGAGAACAGAACATGCTGTGTCGAACACCTTCCTTCCTAGCCCAGTTTCATATTCTCTGTTTACTGCGCCTAATCATTATGCGAAGACTCGTCTGAAAACAGTTGTTCTAAATTGTAAAATTGAACTGCGCCCCATTAAGCCCTTCCCTCGCTGCTTTGGAGACCCGTGGTGGTTGGAATGTGGAGACGCATCCACATTTGCTGTCCGCCCGTCCTTTCCATCTGTCCCCTGAAGGCCGTCCCTTCCGTGTGTGCGCTAAGTGGTTCCAGCATATGTCTGAGATAATTTTCCAATGACGGATGTATTGTTCTCACCGCTGATACGTCAGTGGGAGCACCACCTGTGTCTGAGAATTCAGAACCAACAGGACCATATATTGTAATAGAGCAAGAGGGAAAATGGAGCATTAAATAGAAAAAATCGTTCCAGCTCTGTCCATTAACTTCTGATTTTAATTTTGTAGCAACTAGAATTGCAAAAGGAAATACAGTGGAAGTTACTTGAGCTTTATAATTAGCCTCTCAAGAGATTTCAAGTAGTTTAATGTTTTTAAAATGGTTTCTCAATTTATACATGCATATTTGTGTCTTTATTGATTCACTACTTGTGAATCGCTGCTTTCTGGTAAGCGGTTGACAAGCAACTGTGGAAAACATAGGTCGAGTTCACCTCTCAGAGCCTAACGTCCACTTGGCAGCGAAGAGTTTTACCATCTCATTCTCAGCTTCACAGTCCGCAAGCGGTCTAACGCAGGTGATAGTAAAAAGAGCTAGTGTTTCACACATGTGTTGTAAGACTCCGTGTGGAATGCTCCCTAACTACATAGCATTTGTAAGTTGTATTCGGGCCATGCTTCTAGAAACTTACAAGGGTTTTGTGGTAAGAAAAATGGGTCTGTGGATGATTTTGATTCAAGTCCTCACCTGCAAAACCACAGCAGTAGTGAGACAGCAGGATTGGCTTTATAACTTCACAAAGCTCAAGTTACTCAACTTGAGTTAACACGTATAACCCTTCAGTCTATCAGGGAAGCCATTCTCAACCGGATGTGGAGCTTTTCCCTGGTGGGGTCTGCTGCTGTCTGCTGTTCAGTCGGTGTGCCTTCTCCTTGCTGCATCTTGGATCCCACAGAGTTGTGAGATCTTCCAAGAAAAAGTCTAAACTTTTAGTACTTTGTTACCTTGTTTCACATAATATCCTTCTGTGTCCTGGGAGATGCCAGACAGAATTTGTCATCTGGACCTATAAACAAGAGCTTTCCTCCAACTAGCTATCTAGATTTTGTTTTCTGTACATATTTAAGGTTAGAAAAGCGAATATATATTTTGGTCCCATCTTTTGTCTCTAGAATATGGGCAAAGATATCAAACAATATTGTGTAATAGTGAAGGAGTCAGGGAGGGATTCCAGGTATGTATCTTTGTGTTTAGTTTACCCTGTCTACTTCACCAGTTAGCAAAAATCTCCATTCATATGTCTAATGAACTCAATAATTTTTTAATATGCTGCTGATTGAAATTTGGTTCTCTATTATTTTATTGTTAATGGTCCCATTTTTCTTTCTACACCTCCATTATCCACTTGCTTTTTAATTGTTTCAGTGCTGTTTGCATTTTCCAGCCTGCCATGTTGTGTCGTGGTGTTTAGTCTCTTCAGTCTCACTTCCTTCACTTAGTAATTAAGTGTTGCTACATATTTAAGTTTCTTCCATGTCTTTGCTTGTGCACATGGGTGCTCTGCTCCCCTTAGCACTGTGCAGCTGTCCCTTATAGGGATGTGTCACGGTTTGTCTGTCCACCTGTGGAAGGACATCTTGTTTGCTGCCAAGTTTGGGCAGCTATGAACAAAGCGGCTATAAGCTTCTATGTGCGAATTGTTTTGTGGACAAAAGTTTTCAGCTGGGTCAGTACCAAGGATCACAATTAAAGAGCAATACTGCCGTCTCATTCAGAGAATCCAAAAATTATGGTTCTGTCACATGAGACCCTTTATTCTGTATGACAAAGGAATAAAGGAGTGGTGAGGATCATGGCATATGAAAACTCATTTTCAGAGCTCACCAAATTTTATTTTCTTATATTTTCATCTAATAAGAAAATGTTTCACCGAATCTCTTAAGCTGCAAAAATCAGAAAAACACTCTTAACTTGCTCAGACTAAGAGATGTGTTTATAGTAATGGTTTCATGAACTATTGGAACAAAAACATGAGGCAAATTACATGGGACCTTGAAGTAGAAATTTAAATAAAAGTAAACTTAATTGCATTTCTGTTTCCAGAAGCTGATCCTTGTGTTGGCTTCTACTCGTGTGCGTCACATCCATGCTCTTTTCTGAGGGATCCCCGCCCTTGTGCAGCATTTGCACCCTTTTTCCTGGGCACGGCTCAACTTCTGTGTTTTACCCGCCCAAGAATAACCCTAAGTCTATGAAGTGTTTAAGGCAGGGAAGTGTGGCCTCTGTGGGTCAGGCATTGTAATTGGAGACACCGAATCCTGTCCAAGGAGGAGAAAGCAGCCAGCCACTGCAGGAAGGAGAACAGAGTGAAGAGGGACACAGGAAATGACAGAAAGCCAGGAGGGTCATCTGAGTCACAGAGCCATAACCGGTCCCCTGAATTCTGCAAAACCTTCCCAATGAGGAAAACTTCCTTTATCTTACAGTAGGTCAGTGTATTTTCTATTACTTGTAGCCCAAAGAACTTTAATGAAGGCACCTAAAAGTCTTAAAGAAATAAAGAATAGAAACAAGATTACTTAGGTACTTGTCCTGCACTTCAAGCTCCTGAGAAAGTGTGCAAATAATCTTGCTTAATCATTTCAAACTTTCCATCATAGTATTTATAATACTTTCTGATGTAAACTTACATCTCTTAATTCAGCTTCAAAGCCAGGTTTCTACATTTTAGTCTCCAAACAGTCTGATCTTCTGTTCTAGTCAGAAGAAGCTGCCTTAAAGTGTGGAACACATTCCGAGAGCAAGCACTGCTGTCCAGGAGAACTCTGTGTGACAGCAGGAAGACGCATTCAGAGCGGTCAGTGTAGTGTTCACTGGATGCAGCCAAAGTTCAGCACTTGAAATGAAGTTAGTGTAATCAAGCGATGAATTATTTAACTTGCAGTCATTTTAACGAACTGGAAAATGTGTGGCCGCACTGTGGTGTTAGACAGCACAGGTTCCCAGGACATCTATGGGCAACAGAGGTATGAGCATGTCAGAGTTGGGTGTTAAAAACAATAATCTCCAACGGCATTTTATTGTAGACATTGGATGTATTCCCAGTTTAAAAAAATCAGGAGATATATAACAAATTTAACTGTGAATGTCTTTTTCATCAACAGCTAATTATAGACTCAGAAGTATAAAAAACTTTAAAGAAATCCTGAGCAAGCTCCCAACCTAAAATCTCATTAGTTCTAAATAAAAGATAAAAAGATCAGGCAAGAAGGAAAGAAAAAAATTTTTAAATGCAAAAAACAAGGAGAACAGCTTTCCATTGCTTATGGGATTATAATTTGTTTACAAAAACAAAGAAACTATGAAATGGGTGTGAAAGTACACTGTAGATAACATCACTATCTGTCATATCCCATAAAAATTGAGACAATCTTCCAGATTCTCAGGAAGTTAGTTTAAAATAATTAGTCACAACAACTAATACTTATAGCACATGGTACAAGGTAATAGATCATTTGAACAACCAATATATGCTGCGCTCATTCCAAAAAGGGAGGGCATGCTGGGCTCAGAAGGCGCAAATGAAATTTTGGTGGAAACTAAATATTTTACAAGATAAAAAGTTTTTAGAAGGGAAAACACAGCCAAGAATAGATCATGAGATCTCAAGGTTATCCAAAGGCCAGTGGTAGAGAGGCAGGAGAAGAAAGATTATACAATACACCAAACTCATTGAGGAGGATTTTGGAGTCTTTGCTGAGCTCTAGAAAACAATCCATAAGGGATTTACGACAGAGACTTTGATCCTGCCTGGGCGTGTCTTAAGAGAGAACGGTCAGTTCCAGTATGTTCTGTATCTTACTTTGTCTGTGTAAGGAAATTTCTCCTTTTGAAAATAAAATAATTATAAAACATAAAAATCAACAGCAAGCCACTAATTAGTAACTAAAAATGCTTGCCAAATCATATTAATACTTGCAAGTAAGCCCAAAACGCAGCTAATTCTGTGTTGGTCAAAGTGCCTTATGCTGCTGATACAGTTCTGTGACTGAGCTCCTACTCGGGACTCTCATTCCTGACTTCAGAAGAGAAGCAAATGAAAAATTAACTTCCTTAGAAAACCATTAAAACATTGCCAGGTAACATCATGGAAAATTCACTCACACAAACCAGTCTTTATTTACCATGCTATTCACATGCATTTAATAAAATGATATTTTTATATAAAAGAAGCCACAACCCATCATGGTCCAAAATATAAGGGTCATGTTTAATGTTCATTCTTATTTTTTTTTTTTTTTTTTTGAGACAGGGTCTCGCTTGGTAGTTCAGGCTGGCCCTGAGCTCACTCTGTAGCTCAGGCAAGGCTTGAATTCAACAATCCTCCTGCTTCTGCCTCCTGAGTGCTGTAATGTTCATTCTTAATAAGAGTGTAACAAGGTTACAAAACGGGAAGGATTTTTCTATGTTATTTTCAGACTCGTCTTGTAGGTATTTGTTTAGTAACAGAAATATTTTTGTCTGTATTGTTCATTATCCACTAATCCCACATCATTACTGAGCATTTGAAATAAGACTGCTGTGAGTATAGCTGAATTCTTAACTTTAAATGTGAATTAATTTAAATGGAAATGTGTAGTCATATATAGTTCTATGTAGTATAATGTTACCAAATTATATCTACAGTTCACATCATAAGGCTAAAGATATAGATAGTAAGCAAATCAGGTAAAAGTAGAGCTTTTGAGATGAGTAATCTTTTATCCTCAATGGGTAACAGCATCTCTCCCTTTAATGTATTTATGATTTGCTAAAATATGAGCATGAAATACAGAAAACATATTTTTTTAAGAATCATCATTTCCACATTGTAAAAATGACTAACAGTGTTTTAATATATTAAGTAATACTCAAGTAGAGGGCAGATTTACAGACTTGACATTGAATCACAGCTGTTAAGGAGGAAGCATGTCAAAAAGATAAATTTTAGATGAAGCAATACCAAGTATTTACCAAGTTATCAGTTGAATTCTTAGTCTGATTTCTCTTCAGAAAATGTCTGGATCAAATCTAAATTTAGTTTCATTTGTAACAAAGATCAGTGCTTTAGAATTTTATATTGCAGTAATATAGGATTCTTGAAGTGAATTAATACTCTAGTGCAGTTTTGCCATGATGTAAGAGAGTGAAAAAATAATTGTTGTAGAAATTCAGTGCTACAAATTAAAACCTCAGGTGTAATGAAGATAAATATACACCTAGATATCTTTTTTATAGAATTAAAAAGAGAATGGCAAACTATTCCTTCCAATCAAAAGGGTAAACAGATTACTTAGTTTTTAAACTGTGTTTATATCAGCGATTATAACTTTTAACCAAATTCTGGCAGGAAAGGTCATGTGACTTCTTTCTGCCACTGTCACACGTGCTCCTGACAACGTCACGAGCCTCTCGCCGTCTCTGGGTCCCGCGTGCTGATTTCTAGCCAAGGCTCGATGTGATCCCTCGTTCTGATCTTTGCCGTCTGTCTGACATTGGGCACCTTGGGTTAGACTATATTATTCAGACGGAGCTTCAGGAAGGGCATGGAAGGCACCGGCTGTACGTGGATTTTGCCAAATCCAAGTGTTTAATCTTTCTGAGCGCAGACACTGGCCCTGAAGGCTCACAGGAAAAGGGAAATAGTGTAGTCTGGGCAAGGAAACAAACAGTTTAGAAGTTGAGAGTCAAAGAGATGTTAGCAGAATTCCATCCCTAAAGCAGGTCACCGAAGAAGGAAGACCGTGGGGAAGGGGCAGTGAGACCCAGAAGAAAAACAAATTCTCTTTGCAATAATATTTTGCAAAAGAAAGTAATTTCATAAAACATTTAAATGACAGAGTCTCAAACTCAGACCAAAGTCTTGTTTTTCAGTAACGTCGCTGTCTACAGGAGAAGGGGAGGGGGAAGTGTTTAGGACAGAATGTGAATCAGCCAAGGCTATTTTCATGGAAAGAAAGAAATGAGAAGAATTTGTGGAGTCACCATCCATTTAGTTTGTATTTTAGGATATACACGTTCGCTGAGTCAGCATTTTCAACGGATCATCTTATGCCGCTCCTGCCCCGGGGTCTCTGACCACCTCCCCACGCTTCCCTGCGTCTTCCCTGGTCCTGAGAGAGACCAACCCCAGGCTTCCGGGGCAAAGAAACAGGAAATACTTTGAGAAGATAGAAACATCGTCATGCTTTCGGGAAACATATTTAGGAAATCTGCTACATGGTTTCTTAAAATAAGGTCTAATTTTAAATACAATAATTATCCAGTGCTTTTGAAAACTAACATTTTGTCTAAAATAGAACATTTTCTATATTTTGGAACCAACTGTTTCTTGCTTTAAAAAAAATTTAACACCTTTTACATGTGTGACACACATATAAACCAAAAAGTAAAATGAAAATTTCAGCTTCATGAATAAATCACACCAGTGTTAAATTTTGCAGAAATATAAGAGGGGTACATTAGTCAAGTATACCCATCTGAAGCACATAAAAACGATTTCAAAGAAATAGACTTTTAGACTTTTAGCATTATATTCCCAGTATAAATTTAATACATAATCTATTAAGCAATAGAATCAGATCATTTTTACATTCATATTACAAAAAAGTACCATCTCTATAAATAGGTCATTAAAAAGATAGTCCAAAATAACAAGAAAAACATGGTTCCGTGGGTGCAAACATGTTTAGGACACAGTCAGTGTGTGCCAAGGAGCCTGAACACCAGGAACAGCAGAGAAATGCCTTGAATGCCAAACAGGGCTCCAGCGGGAGCAGGAAACAGCCCGGACGCCTGTGTCAGCTCAAGCCAGCGGAGCACCAGGTTAGGCGGATGTGATAGATCATGGCCACTGAAGACAGCAGTCCTTACTCTGGGACAGCCATCCTCTGAACAGGGTCGTTGGGAGCCGTCCACAGCTAATTTGGCAACGAGAATCTTAGACCAGGCTGGTAACAAATCCTGCTGAACCGCCACAGTGTGCGGAACACGAGGCACCCGTGGGGTGCACAGCTAGCCGCTGTGGTCTCAGGGCGAAGCGGGGAAGACGCGCCGCCCACAAAGCTGTGTTACCTGAAGCCACAACCCAGGGCCGGAAGAAGGGCTGCGAGTAGGCCGCACGACCGGATCTCAGCGCTCCCGCCAAAAGGGGAAACGCAGAGCCTACAAAAGAAAATCCAGATGAGAATCGGAAATTATTATTTCTAGATACATTTAAATATCTGCATTAAAAAAACAAAACTACATTCAAGAAAAATGATATAGTCATCTCAGGGGACAAAAATTATATTAAACCATAGCATCTTCCTGGGAACATTTAATTCTATAACTTACATGAATTCTTATGGAGGGTTAAAATTTAATCTATTTATTTTGCAACCAGCCCTACAGTCATTAAAATACTAAAGCAACAGAGAAGAGTTTTTGAATATTCAAAAATTAAAGGAAATAAATACTTCCGAGGAGCTGATAAGAAAGTTCTAGAGAAGAGTCAGCCAACTAGAGGTAGAGGGAGAAGCTACACCAAAGAAACCCAAATAAATAATATAAAATTGAATCAGTTAACTGTAGAATAAATGTATGATAACAGTATACTCATAGATATACAAAAACTGATAAAAACACTGAATTATGATATTTTGGAGATAACAGAATGGGGAAATAAGAAAGACTTTTATAAACAAAAATGACTGTACACAAAGTGTTATTTCTAAATATCTTTACAGCTAAAAGGCACACACACACACACACATATATATGTACATATATATTTAATCTATTTTTATGTATATATAATCAGTCCAAGTAGAGAGCAAAGTAAAATTTTTGAAACTATAAAAACACAATTAGAATAGCTTAATTATTCATTGTAGAAATTTTTAAAATCACTTGTGCTGACATAATGTAATCACATATACATTATTTGTGACTCTATATCATGGGGGTCTAGAAAAAGGTGCACATAGGAGAAAGCAAAGAAAGTACTGCCCCACTGGGCAAAAACCATGAAGAAGTATTAAGGACATTCAAAATATACACTATTACTACAACTTATAATCAAATTTCCAATATGTGAAGAAGCAAAATAATGGATTTAATAAAGTGATGCTTCTTCTGGGTCCTAAGTGAAAGCACAGTCACAGGGCTGGGTGAGGAGCTCGGCATGGGAAGGCTGCCCCGTGCGCATGTGTGGACGAACCCCGCTTCTATCCCCAGGCTGCCGAGCAAAGCACGGAGTAGAACAACACACTAGCAGCGATGTCTAAAACCCAGAAGTGTGATCAGTAACCAAAGTCTTGCTCACAATCAGTAGTGTTCAAAGTAACCAAAAGACATAATAAAGTATCATCTTAAAGTGGCCGGACTCGCAAATATAAAAAAAAAAAAACAACTGAACAACAACAACAGAAGATGCAAAGAGAACAAAATGTATTTTTCTAATAAGAATATAAGCTACTTTAGCTTTGTTGAAAACGTTTGATTCGATTTAGTGATCCTGTTCCTGGAATGCTTTACCAGAATTAAAAGTGCCCCATCATAAAGACATATGTAGAAGTATATTCATTGTGGCATTAATCACATTGGAAAATAGATAATAGAATGAAATGAAACAAAACAATGGGCCAATAACAGGAATACACTTGAGATAAAACGGCTTTTACTCTCAACAGAATATTATTTAACAGTGTTCGAAAATTTACTTATGGGTATAGCAGTTGACTCAGGATTTACCAGAATATCTTTTGTGTGAAAATCAAGATAGAAGAGTATACGATGATTCCATTTGCAAAACATTACATATACATAGATACCTGTGTGTGTGAAAGACAGTGGAGTGGGTTTAGGTAACAGGGAAGGAAATGTGAGAAGGAGAAGTGACACCAGTGACCTGGTGAAGTGTTCAGGCTGTGTCTATAGACAGAATGTATCAGGGGTAGTGGTGCAGAATGCAGTTAAGGCAGAAAAAAGTGAATACATCTTTATGAAAGACATTTTACATTAAACAAGTCCATTTATGAATTCAGCTAAACAAATATGTGTAGCTGTGTTTGTCTTTAACAGAGAAAATCAATAACAGAAGGATATTCAAATCACACCAGACCAAAACCAAACCAAAACAGGAAGTTAGAATTTCCTATTTTTACATTAAGTGCTGTTGAATTCAGAGAAAATGCATTTAGGACTTTACAAATGAACCTTAAATACATCAGAAGTTGCCCATGTTCACTTAAAATTGAAAAGAAATGGCACAAAGTCTCAAAATATTACCTTAGCTCAGATTATCAGAGTCTACGCACTTGACAATTTACTATTTTGCCAAGAATGTGCAATATATTGGTAGAAGTTTCAACTGCTCCTACTTCTAGAGAGGTTATTTTAATATCTTTCAAAATTAAAAGTGTATCAATTCTACAACTCTGTGATTTTACTTCTAGAAATTAATACTTCAAGGTATATTCTCTTACCATTGAGATAATGTAATGTAAGAATATTCAGCGTGGCACTTGTCTGCATAGTGAGAGCCTGAAAATGAAGTTAAGGTCCACCAACAGGATAATGTTTCAATAAATTAACACAGAAAGCAGAATGCCCTGCATTCTTGGAACACATCAAGAGATTCATATGCATTGAATATCCCCCTGATGTAAGTTCAAACAATAGAGAAGATATGTGTAATCTGCTATTATTTTGCTTCTAATAATAATTGTCAAGAATAAGGAAACTTTGTGGCTATCAAGCAAATATGGGAAAGAAGCCTGTTATAGAGAGGATACTTTGTGTGCTGCCTTCCTCAATTCTTAAAAAGAAATACTCTGTAAATACAAACACATTTGAGGTTAGCAAGTTGATATTCTATGTATAAATTGTCTATGTATGTATTTTGGCCTTTGAATATTTCTCAGAGATAACTCTTTAAAAAGGCATCGTTTCTCAGTGGAATATAACTTGGTGGTAGTAAATTTAGGTCAGTGTCTGCTAGGTAGGAGATGTAGAAAAAATTTAATTGGAGAAAAGTGTGTGTTTCCATCCCTGTAACAGTGAAGATGGAAACATGGAAGTGTGTACATAAAAATGTCAAGACCTGTGCTTGAGTCAGCATGAACAGTGGCAGTCTCTGGGAAATGTAGCTACTTGCTATCAAGAGGATTAGAGGAAAAGTCAGAGAAATGTACTTTATATCATTCTTGATGAACTTTTAAAAGATAGGTATGTCTTGTTTTTCAAACAAAAAGACAAAGAAAAGGAAGGAACAGAGGGCTGGTCAATTTTTCACTCTAAAAACAATGAGAAAGTACTTTTCTCTAAGAAACCAGACTTCTGTAAGTGAATAATTTTAGATCACTCTCAGCATCTTTGTTAAAGTCATCATTTTATTTTAATAAGTACGTGTCGTGGACATAATGTCTTTGGAAAGTAAGGCAAGAGGGAAAGACGTCATGCGGTAATAATCCGCAGATAAGTACTCTGCCTTACGGACACCTCTTTGGAATTAAAGAGAGTTGCTGAGCACGGGTTTTATTGAAGTTATTGAATGGAATACATTCCTAAGTCTGTCGTGCACAACACCGAATGCCTACTTTAAGGGATAAGTTTGTATGGCACGCTGAGTAAGTCATTACCAAAATACACCCTTAAAATGCCAGCAAGGTTTCTCTCTGTTTGCTCTTTCCCTTTTACTAATTTGGAGCACTGACCATTATCTTATAGAAAGGTTGACAGTTTGAACCCCATCATGTCACTTAAGTACTAAATTCAAAGTCTAGCCTACAATCTAAGCAAAAGAAAACTTTGAAAATCTATCTCATTTGATATAGGATGTAAATTAATGAGAAACACATCATTTAAAGTATATCTCCTTTTATAGATGTAATGTTTGGCTTTTGTAAATCAATAAAAATGTACACCTCCACAAACAACATGTAATTGAGTAAAAATATTACAAGTGCATTCCAAAAACTTGGGTCAACTTCCTACATTTAATTTTAACATTTTCCTCTGTTGTGCACTGAGTGAAGTTTTCCATAATTGCACATAGTCTATTTTTACATTTTGTTATTTTAAGAAATATTTTCTAATAGTAGAGCAAAAAAGCCATAATGGTTGGAGGCAATGTCTAGGAAGGTAACAGCAGAGTGAAAATTTCGACACAGGGGCACTATTGTGGGTTTTCACTCATGTGGGATCCGTGTCTCAGAACTGTGGCCTGCGAGCTCGCTCCACGCTGTTAGTTTTCCAGTCCGTTCTCATTGTGCGTCCAACCTCATCCTTGTATTCCCGTTAACTCTGATAAATAAGAATCGCAAACCTTTAAAATTCAATCTCGTCGTTCAACATTTACTCATTCTAATTTATTTATTTGAAGATACTCATCAATTTGCTTTTTGATTTATTCTGCCATGGCTTTAATATATATTTCAATTAAAAATGAAGCCCGCAGCCTGAGCAGGTGGGCCCAATTAGAAACCTACTAACAAAACCTAGCGTCTTTACCCCAGGACACACCTTCATGGTTTTTGAAATGAGTCTGTCCGCCTGAGAGACCAGGTGTCCTCAGGGCGAAGGGCACACACTCTCAAGTCGGGCTTTGAATCTCGGTCCCATTATTTCTGTGTCTGTTTTCTGAGTCTGTAAAATGAAAAAATAAAAGTAAAAATAAAAAGCTTCCATGAGTCAACATAGCCAGTATTTTAGACCATGTTTGTTCCTAACACAGTGTGTAAATATGGTTTTCATTTTTTGCCTGATACGCTTTCTGCCAAAATCTAGGCTAAAATAGCCATGTTGTTTTCTCCCGTTGGAAAGGGGCATACATATTCATATTAACTCAAGATATACTTGTACTAAATAAACTAAAATTCTTAGTGTATTTTTACATGAATTCCTGGTATGTCAGGAATCCTACTAAATGTCTACAAGAGTTCGTGAAAACACACTGGAGTTGTATATCTTGAAATACTTGGAAGAAATAGACAATTTCAATCTAAGTTGCCCCCCCGTTTGATATTATGCAATCTTGAATTTTGGTAAGACCGTGTACAGTTTTATTTTTATTTGATCTTATTTGTCTAGCACTGTTTTACATTTTTGATAGATTGGATTTAAATTTTGCTAGAAACCTGTGCCTTTTTATAGGTTAAAATAAAGATTAATGTCCTGTAGTTTTTCAAAGTAGGGCAGCCTAATTTTTTCTCATAGGAGAAAATCTGTTGTAGAAACTTCACTAAGGTCATTTGGGAGTAATCAGGCCAATCAGGAAGCACTTTTTTGAATGCTGGGGAGAAGTTTTGGCATTTGTGATTAGCTAATGTCCAACTATAGGAAGTACATATATAATTTTGACTTCCCTGAGTACAAAATAATGGGAATTATCAGAAGAAAGGTTTGGATCAAAAACCAGTTGCATTGTTTGTGGGTGAATCTTAACTACCACCAGCAGAGTGATCACTTGTTTTGCTGTGGTGCGAATGTCCCCTGATTGAGCTACACACATTTTGACTGACAGTGTTAAACTAAAACAAAACTATCAAAATGGACTTATTGTTTCCTCCAAATGCTTTAGAGGTAAAGAGAACAGATGCAGGTTCTCCAAGGACACACTCTTCTCTTGCAATCTCAGGCAAAGAAAGAGATTCCCTGTTATTCTGCACTCTGTCTCTGGGCCGCTGCCCGTCAGCAGTCCTAGCTTCACTCTATATATGAAAAATCCTTTCTCTTGGTACCTTTGTGGGTAAATGTTAGCGTATGTCTCTATGATTTCTTTTTAGGTCTTTTGCTACCATCATTTTTACTCTCACAGTTTTTCCTCTTTAGTTTTTTCTTCTCAGTTTAGTCAAGTCTACATTGGGAATAGACTTTATACATAAAGGCAAAACCTTCCCAAGCAACAGTCTTTTCTTTTGTCAAAAGCTTGAAGTAGCCAAGGAATGAACATATGGATCTTTCTCTCGGAAGCACTGGAGTGAAATAATTACTCAGAAGGGAAATGTCACACTGGCGTTCAGCACCAGACTGATTTTAACACGGTGAGCGTGTGGCTATTGTCTGGGAGACATGCAGCGGTGCAGACACAGTGGATTCTCCTTGAGGTGACTCGGATTTTATAGATCTGGCAGAATCTGGCAGTCTTCTCCTTAAACAGGGTATCTAATTTTGCGTCACACAGACAGTTCTGGGACTTTCTAAAGAGAAGTAACAAAGGGAGCCACGCCCTAGGGTTAGTGCCATCCTGAGGAGCTCGGTACTAAATAGAGTGACGTTTGGGACATGTGGCCGCTGACGGTCCTGGGGCAGGTTTGGGGCTCCGTGGCGGGATTGACCAGCGCCCCACACCCCTGGCTCTCTACTGGATAGAAATAGCCACCTTGTTCAGAAGATTGAAAACAGAAGTTATTATATTCCTTAAAGTATTTTATTGATGATGCATTCTTAGTCTCCTTGTACATAGAAAATGATGAAGTATTTCTAAGCTAAGAGGGTCACAGGGATTTGAATTTTCATTTCTGCGTTACATGAATATTTCATCTTAATAATAGGACTGAGACACTAAAACATAGATGCTTCTAAAGACCACACTCCACTCGATGAGTTTAGTAAAATCCCCCAATTTTTTTATCATTGAATTTCATAGTACATTTCTCTCTTAGTACATCTATGTCTTACAAAAGTCTCAAAGGCAGAAAAAGACTTCATCTTCATCATACCTGCAACGTCTTTTCAGTCATATGTGAAAACATGCATTTTAGGAGATGAGATGAATTAATCACTGTTGATGGTAAAACAGTAATGAATCTAAAATATTTGCTTTCCAGTCTGTAAGTTCTTTCCAAAAGACAATGGGAGATATCTCTTTCATGAGAATTTTTTTGAGGTGTATTGGTTCGGTTTGAAAATATTTTCATTTGAAAATGATAATCAGGAGCAGACTTGTAAGCTGAGGGCTACAGGACCTTACTCAAGCAATTTCTAGGGCTATATGTTTAAGAGATTAGAAGCAAAACCTCTATTAACATCATATCAAAAAATTAATATTGTGTTTAAAAAGCAAAATAAAATCAAACGTGAAATCACAAAGTCAGACAATTATCACAAATTCTGTGTTTATAATACAGAAGAAAACCTGATAATACAGTTTACCCAAAATACTATTTTATAATTTTTGCCAACTTTAAGGATTAGTGACTAAGTATATTCACTTTTGGCCCCGCATATATCAAATGAGACATTATCATCACTTTGTAGAGCAAAAGAATGAAAGTTATGCTTTTATTTTAATGAGAGCAAGGGAAATTGTATAATATTTGGACATACTGACTACATCTGGTTATTAAGATATATGTCAAGTTGGAGTACATACACACAGATTATTAGGATTAAAATTACTGCGGGAAATCAAAGGCTAAAGGGAGGCATTTCAGAGTCTCATGGTCTCAGTTCAAATGCTCCATTTAAAAAATAATAGTACATTTACACATTTATCTGAGGTATGTGAGCATTGTCTTTTATATGTGTCTGTGCTTGAGTCATTTCTGACAACCAAACTCAAGCAATGTGAAGTTGAAGTTTCAACTTATTAAGCGACTGGCTGACATTGCTAGAAAACCCAGCAGTATCACGTGGTGTCAGCACATTCATCTCTGTGAGGAAGCGTGGCAGTGCGTTTGCTAAGAACTGAGTGACCAGCTGGAAAGCAAGTGGGGAAAAACCAGATGAGTTCAAAGGCCGCTGCGCTGAGCTCTGCAGCCCTCAAGAGTCTTGCTGCGTAACAGGTGCAGAAGGTCTGGAGGTCAATGAGCCTCTGCTGTCACCCGCCCACCGCGCTGTCCCTGGTCCACGGTATTCTCCGTACGTTTCCTACCACAACCAAGTCACAGAGTCACTGGAAATATTCCTCCAGATATGGCGATGTAAATGACTGAGTTACCTTCATTCATCACGGACAGAACTTGATGAGATCAGAAGAGATGTTCTCCTTTCTGCCAGTGCCAAGTATACATCCTGTCTCCGGGAACCTGCTTCTCAGACTCCCATCCGAAGTCAGTAGGGGGTTCGCCCCCATTTGATTGTTCTGGGAAGGAGACCAAAGCCAACGTCCTGAGAAATGTGCCCCAAAGGAATTCTGTGGATAATTAATCTCTTCCACAATATGTGATTTCACAACTTGAAATCTAAAATGAGTCAACATCCCTCTGAAAGCTATCTTGCTGATGGAATATTTTTTGTAACATGACATTTACTCATGGATACGAATGACTTAAATGAAGCCAAATTTAAATACGTTACATGACTATTTGGTCTCCAGACAAATAAGAAGTCTGATCAATCTAATAGTTACTCTCTTACAGCGAACACAGGCTGCTGTATTCTCACCCAGAACCCTGTTAATATCTTTAAACAAGATTTACCAGTGAAGAATTAAAAATTTTGAATCCAAATATTTCTCTTACAAGAAAGGAAATGAATTTATTTTAAAGAGTAACACAGTTTAAATCCAAATCTCATGATATTTAGTTCAGTCATTTTTCAAATGTGGCATTAAGGAGCCAAGGAGACAATATAGAAAATGTTGAGTATTTTCAAAGTGAAAGGTAGGCTTTTTTGTTTTGTTTTGTTGTTTTTTTGAGTCATGGTCTCACTTTGTAGTTCAAGTTGGCTCTGAGCTCGCTACATAGCCCAGGTGAGCCTTGAACTCTAAGCAATCCTCCTGCCTCTGCCTCCCGAGTGCTGGGATGACAGGCGTGAGCCACCACGCCCGGCACGGTGGTGTGTGGTGCTGATTACTGGTGAGGGTGAGCCACCACGCCTGGCACTGTGGTGTGTGGTGACTGGGGATCAAACTTGGGACCTTGCGCTTGCAAGGCAGATGCTGGGACCACTGTGCTAAATTCCTGGTCCCAACTGTAGTTTTTAACCATAAGATATTAGAGTTTTTTATTGACCTATCTCCTAAGGTAATCTCATCATGAATGATGCTAAATTTATTTTAAAATCCAAGTGTTTGAAACTTGTCCATAAAAAAATTTCAATTTATTTTACTCAACATCAGACATTTACAAAATGGATAAATAATAAAATGATATGTGGAGACTACAGCATTGTTATGTATTAAATTGAATTATTTGAGTTTTATAGGAATAACCATATTTATTGCCATCTTAAAACCATTAGAGAAATTAATCTAAAGCTGGGCATCTAGGGCAGGAGATTTAGCTCAGTGGTGCCCACACCTGCCTAGCAACGGCAAGGTCCCTGTATGGACCCTGAAAACCACAGCAACATGACAGGCGTGGTGACTCCGGCAGGCGGAGGCGGGGGGGCTGCTGAGTTTGAGGCTCACGTGGGCCACGCACTGAGCTCAGGGCCAGCCTGAACTTACCGAGCGAGACCCTGCCTTCAAAATAATACAAAACAAACAAAAAAACTATGCATCTACATGCTGCTTATTTATTTGGTGCTTATAAAATAATTTAATCAAAAATATTTATTGGGTGTTTACACAATATTAACATGCACATTAGGAATTAGTGAGCTAGATTTTAAGGTCAAGAAACCAGGATTTCATCTTTTAAATTTTATTTCCTACTTTAATAAATGATGACCTATTATACAAACTTAGTTTGTGAGTGCATAGAGAATATTGCAGATTAAATCCTTAGCACTGAGCAGGCAAAACGTAGGTAAATGCTTAAACTTTAAATGTTTTATATGGTAAAGTAGTCTCCCTTATTTGCCATTTCACTTTCCATGTTATGACTTACCGAGTCAGATGTAATAAAAAAATATGAAATGGAAAATTCCAGAAAACAGCAAGGGATAAATTGTAAGTTTCGCATCATTCTGAGTCCGTGTGATGAAGCCTCGAGCCTCCTCCTCCCGGGCCCTCCCTCGTGTGTCCTCCGCAGTCACCGAGAGCACTGTCTGGTGTGTCAGACTGACTCCCGAGTGAGATCACCATCTCGACCTTTACTTCACTCGTGTCATGTAACAGTGGCCCAAAACACAAGAATAATAACATTGACATTTCTCATGTGCCAAAGAGAAACTATAAAGTGTTTCCTTTGAGTAAAAAGGGGAAAGTTTATGACTGAAAGAAAACAGTGTCACACACTCAGTTTGCTAAGATTAAGAACAAACCTACCAGTGAAACTGTAAAGGAGGGAAAATAAATTCATGCAAGTTTTGATGTCATACCTCAAAGTGCAGAAGTAATAATTACAGTGTATGTACATGTAGTTTAAATGGAAAAAGCAGTATATTTGAGGGTTTGATGCTATTCGTGGGTTCATGAGTCCACTGGGTATCTTGAAACGTGTTTCTCACAGATAAGGGAAGACCACTGTTTTCATTGTTTGGGGACAGAGAACAACTGATATAAAAATTGCAGACAAAAAAAGGAAAGCTTCAAATTGCCAAAAATTTGAAAATGTTTGTAAAACGAGAGGGTACAAGCTAGACTGGAATCTAGGTGTTGTTTAAATCAAGCACAAGTAGTCCAGTTAGTCAGCTTCGTGCTTGCAAAGTAACTGCTGTAAATAGGACCGGAAGGTTTTTCTTTGCATCACCACCTTACAAAAAGGCCACGAAACTGTGCCAGATCTAAGAGGGCTCCCGTACCTCTGCACTGTGCCAGACCCCAACGGCCTCCTTTCCCATGTGCACCAAAGGCAGCCATCAGTGAGCTCCCTAAGCTGCCGCCAGGGCGAGCCATGCCCAGCTGCCACAGGGCTCTCACCACCCCCAAGTCCCCATGAAGACCCCGCTCCACCGTTCACCGCCCTCTCTCACCACGTCAGGGTAACTGGCAGCTCTCACCTCCATGAAAACCTTGCAATGGCTGTTCCTATCTTGACTTGTTTCTCTTTTAGTTTTAAGCCAAATTTTAGAGGACGTCATAATCTTGGCTAAGAGTCTTACAATTTAATGCTATTAGTTTTTTAATCTCAACATGGCATTCAATAACATAAAATTATGACTAAATTTATTTTAAATTCAAGGTTTTTAGCCCTCTTTGTAAGTTGCAACCCATTGTATTTATCAGATAATCAGTAATAAATTTATCAGATAATCAGGTAATAAATATATGTATTTTTTGAGACAAGGTCTCGCTTTGTAGTTCAGGCTGGCCCTGAGCTCACTATGTAGCCCAGGCAAGCCTCAAACTCAACAATCCTCCTGCCTCTGCCTCCCGAGTGCTGGGATGACAGGCGTGAGCCACCACGCCCGGCACTGTGGTATGTGGTATTGATTGCTGGTGGGCGTGAGTCTCCACGCCCAGCATTGTATGTGGTTACTGGGATCCAACTCAGGACCTTGTGCTTATGAGGCAGGCACCGGAACCACTGAGCTAAATCTCTGGCCCCAAAGGTAATAAATAATGATAATAAACAATTTTTATTATAACAATCAAAAATATCAGGTGTAGCTCCTTTCTTTTCTAATTATTTTTATGTCTGCTATTTCTTACCTGCAAGCAAATTAATTTAAATTTGACAGGAATTATAATTCCTTTTTTGAAATTTAAAACAAGATATTTAGACGTTATAATTAGTGAAACATTAGTGGTTTATTCCTATTTAATCTGTTATGGCCAACATGCTTGAAAAATCATTATCAGCTGTAAAACTTACTTTAATATATTTTATCATACAAAGAGGCTTGCTTGATAGCCCACCCCAAAAAACCATTGAGTTTAAATCAGATTAAGATTCAAATGAAAACCTTGTCATGCAGGCAGAAATTTGTTTAGGATATATTTCCTGTATTAATATCCTCATTGGTATTAAGTTCCTTTTCTGTCAAAATTATTCCATTTTTTAAAAATGTGGTATGTAATGCATCTCAGTTGTATGTGTTTTCATGCTTAGTTCATTAGAGGTTTCAGCTGATGCTCGGCTCACTCCAAGTCAGGATAGCATGACAGGCCACTTCAGAGGAGAAATGGTTCATGGCCAGCAGAAGAAAGCAGCAGGCAAGACCAGCCCCTTCCTGTTCCTTCTGTTGTGTCCAGTTTGCAGACATTAGGGCTGTGCCAAACCAATCAGTGACTGAATCAGCCATTCACCTTTAATCCTAGCACTCTTAATCCTTACACTGGACCATGAGTCAGTCATACACTATAGATTCAGTGACCTCTGAGAAAGCCCCCTATGACTGCATGAAGCTTTGGGGAGCATCTAGACACAAACTGTAATAAAAGGCCAGGCAAAAGAGTCACCATTTATGCATATGAAAGAAATTGACAGAACTGTAAAGGGAAGGATAAAAGGAGAGAAGGAGACAGAGGAAAGGAGAGAGGGAGAGGGGAGGGAGGGGGCACAGTCGCTGAGGGAAACACGGAAAGAGATTTTAAGTGGAACACTTTGAAGTGTACAATAAAATAAAAAGCCCTGTCATTCTCTCCCATGGAAACTTTAGAAAATTCTGCTTTTCTGACAAGAGTCTGTGCATGAGTGCGTTTCTCTGAGAGCGCTAAAAGCATTCCAGAAGGGAACAACTATCAAGAGAGTTAATTTCCATATAATAAGAAAATCTTTCTGAGTTGTGTGTTATGTACTGAGAAGCATCTGGGGATAGAGAGGTAGTTGCAGTGGACAAAGTCCTTCCTTCGCGTGGGCTGAGAGGCAGGATTCGTGACAGCCCGAGTGACCCTTCTTTCTCTCTGCGCGGGCAGTCCCTGTGACCCCAGGGCTCCTAGACTGCGAGTGGGTTACTGATCAGCTGGCTTTGAGAACAGTATTTGGGGTGAGTCTGGCCCAATCATTAGAACCCTTAAAAAGGATAATTTCCTTCCAGCAAGAGAGATGCAGAGCAAGCAGAGAAGCCAAGTAGCCACATCCAGACTCCTGATGCCTGGGAGGTACAAGATAAATGTCTTCTTTTTAACCAGCAAAATTGTGATCATCTGTTTCACGCACACACACATGTGTGCACGCGCATCTAAACAGAGTTCACTATCATTTCCTAATATTTTTCTGTGTATTTTTATAATTTATGATTTTACTTTAAAATTGGTGGTGTGATAATCAAATTGGTTGGTTAGTAATCATCCAGAACCCAATTGCCCTCAATTTATCCTTCTTGCTGTGCCCTGTAGAAACCTAGAGAGCAAATATTAATCAGGAGATGGATGTACTTCAACCATTTTTTGTGCAATTACTTTGCATCAAATCATTCTAAAGAAGTTCACCCTATGACTGGGGTCACTGGGCACAATGAATTAAGTGTGATCCCCAAGATCACAAAGAAAATAAGCAGCAAACTGTTCGAAAGTGCAGGGGTCTCAAACCCTTGTTTGAGAGTGTGAGTCCTGCCTCTCCTGACACAGTCTTGTAGAGTATTATCTGAACAAGTAAGCCGAGTGCACCTAGATAGGTCACACGGAGAAGCTGGGTTCCTGGGCTCTCTGGCAAGTTGCAGTTTGTCCTGAGTGGAACTTTCTGTCCAGTGAAGGAATATTTCCTAGGTCGCCCTGTGACAGGCAGGGCTGAGAGGCTGTGGCTGCACAAAAAGTACCACTCTCGGTGGAGTTTTGGGGATGCAGGTGGAAACCCAGTGGCTACGAGCACAAATATTTCCATGGAACATCAGTAAGATTTACAAAGCCTTATGTGTGGAGCAGACAACTTCAAAAGTCTCACGTTAACAAGAAGAAAAGTATTAAAAGCTCAGGTGGAAGGACATCTTACAGGATTTTCAATATTAGGATTTTTTGTCCTATGTAAAATCTAATATTAAGAGATTTGTGATTCATTGCAGTTCCTGTTTCAGCACTTTCTAATCTGTCATGATGAGGCATTGTTATCTGTCTCGCTTCCCTGATTTTCTGTGCATTTCACTGACTAGAAAATAATGTGTCTAAGGAAAAATCTATTTGTACAGGGAGTCAGAAGATGCAGAGATAATTTATATTAATACCCTCTTTATGATAGTGTACCAATTTATTAAAGTACTGTGTCCTTCTCCTTAAATAGAGAATATTTGGAGGGTAGCCACATGTTTATGTCTTGGCTAATGTGTAATACAAGTCAACTATTTTGGAATGGTAGCATATTTAAATCTAACACATGAAATAGTTTTTATATATTCTAATGGAAATATATTCACAACTACATGTGTTCTCATAGGCTTTAGTCTATATAGTGATTGACATGATTTGCTTTTTTAGGTTTTATTTTCACAATATTGCCTATTTTACTTATTAAAAGTGGAATGTGAATTAACTCACGTATCATACGGGATGTACTGAAGCTCTGATACATGTTAGATACTGTGTTAGGAAGTGAATGCATCAAGTGAATGCATCGTAATAAAAATTTGTCATCTATAGCATCGTGAATATTTTATCCTGAAATAAGATGCTCCTGTATATAGTTACATTGTACTTCTATTTTACATACACACCTATGTTTATATTTAGCTCATTTTAGGGTTTAGGAGCAAGAAGACAAGATGTGGTGATAGCATCCTAAATAGCGGTCAGAGACTAGAAAGACATTTCCAGGCAGCATCAGTGTGCAAATATAAAACAAATATAAAACACATCACACTTATGTTAGGTCAGAAAAAGACACAAGAGCCAATGAATGAGAGCTCCAGTCCCTAAGTCCAGGATAAGCTGAACAGCAAATAAAATAAAATAAAATAAAATAAAATAAAATAAAATAAAATAAAATAAAATAAAATAAAATAAAATAAAATGTAAAATAAAATAAAAATGGTATTGGGTTATAATTCAAAATTCACAGTAAACTTTCATCTGTGCACATGTATATAAAAATAAGTAAATAGTGCTTGCTTCAGCAGCACATATACTAAAAAAATAAGTAAATAAATGGGGCATATTGCCATGTAGAAATAGTCCAAATAATTTATGTAGCTATTTCACCCTCAGTGAGGGGCGATATGTCTCTGATGAGTTAAGTTTGTGTGTGGGCTACACCTACAAATCCCTTTTGCAGTGCACAGCATGCTGAAAGGGCTTCATTTCTGTGGAGAGGCCAGGGAACATTCTCTCACCTTCAGAGATCATGAGTCACATTGACAGTGTGACTCTTGGATATGAGCAGGAAGGCCTGGGACTTCAGCTCAGTGGCATCTTTTTCTCCAAAAATTAATTTAAATTGAATCATAAGCATACCGTCAAATCAGTCCCAAGTAGCCTAGGGTCTGCAGAGAACCTGCACAGGACTCCTAAAAATTATCAAATCGTTCAGAACAGGCAGCAGACCCCGAGGAGCATGTTGACTGAATGTCATGTGGTATCCTTGTGCTGTCCTGAAGGCAGAAAGGACTTTAGGTGGAACTTTTAAAATTACTGACCTACATATGAATTTTAGATAACAATAATGCACCGATACTCTTCATGAACTGATATGAACATACTAGTGTCTGATGATAGCTGCGGGAATTGGGTGGTGTCTCTGCGAACTCTTCCATCTTCAACAGTTTTGTAAATCTGGATAAACATTAAGTTAAAAGCTCAGAATTCTTAACAAAAGTGAAAAGATTCCCTGATATATTGCAGGTTGGGGTGTTATTTATGAACTCAATATTCTATTTGGTCTTGTTTCTATTTTATAGATTCTTAAAAACTATAGGTAGTTTAATTTTTAAAACTGGACTGATTTTTTTAAAGAAGTTGGATTGAATTTAGTTTAGTAACTCACATGAATCAAGTAGAACTTCTTATTAAAAATTTATTTACATTTTGAGCGAGAGATTTAGCTCAGTGGTTCCCACGCCTGCCTCTCAAGCTCAAAGTCCTGAGTTCAATCCCGGTAACCACATAGAATGCTGGGCATGGTGACTCACGCCCACCAGCAATCAGTACCACATACCACAGTGTAGGGCGTGGTGGCTCACGCCCTTAATCCCAGCACTGGGGAGGCAGAGGCAGGAGGATTACTGAGTTTCAGGTTTGCCTAGGTTTCATAGTGAGCTCAGGGCCAGCCTGAACTACAAAGTGAGACCCTGTCTCAAAAAAAAGTACATCTAAAACTATGTAAAATAATGCAGTTATTTTAAAAACATGGTATAATATAGTTCGCACAGGTTAGAACACTGAAGCAAAGGAATGTGCTGGAGGTAGCAGTGCCAGCTTGGCCTGCCATGGGGGTGTCCTATACATAGTGGAAACTTACTTCCCACAATTCTAGAAGCAGAAACTGCCAAGATCAGAGGAACAGTGTGACCAGATTCTTGTGGCTTTCGTTATTTTAGCTGTGCATGCAACACTTGGGGCTCCTGTCTACCCAGTCCAAATGTGAGTGTCCAAATCTGTCATTGCAACTGTGATGTTTTTAGAGTGGAGCCTTTGGGAGACAGTAGAGCCCATACAATAAGGTACTAATGGAAATGCTATTGCACTGTGCATGCAGAAACAGCATCAGTGTGATATTCTAGAGGGCAGAAGAGGACCTTTGATCTAGTCTCCTCCACAGGCACAGTGTGGGCCTGGGCCTTTCACATTGGAGTTTGGACGTGGTAGGAGGGGTCACATCTAACCATGGTAGATCTAGCCAGTGCCTAAACTGCAATTTGTGTGTTCATATATAATACCAAGAGTGGACACTAGGAAAACAGAGGTGTAAGAAACAGCAGGAATGTGTTCCCTTAGCTGGGTAATGATGGCATCAGAAGAATCTATCTGAAGCAATTATAATAAACTCTGCAATCTATGCAGGCATATGATTTCCAAGGGAAGTTTTGGCTGGTAAATGTTTTGAGGTGCTTTCAAACTCTTTCCAAAAAGCAACCTCTGAGCCACATGTCAGGCAGCTGTGCACATGGTATAGCTTATTAGCATTCTATGAAACCTGCAAAGAATATCGAAGAGACTCCTACAAAAGACACAAACAGAAACTTGAATATGTATGAAGAAATATTTAAGTAAGAATAGGTCCATGGGTAATTAGGCCATAATTGTTTTGTAACAATGATTAATAACTCTACCATTGTCTTCTACATGGTTTAAGAGGCTAATACACTTTAAGAAATGAATAATTATTGTTTTATTATTATTGTAATCAATAGCATAATTTAATAAATTTGGTTTGTAACTCCACATTTTCTTTCTATATTTTGAAGAAACTAATGAACTTTACTCTACTGTTTCTTGGCATCTGGGGTGGTAGCCCACACATAAAGCACTTGGGACACTGAGGCAGCAGCACTGCCATAAGTTGGAGGCCAGTCTGGGATACATAGTAAGTTCAAAGCTAACCCAAACAACAAAGCGAGACTTTGTCTAAAACAACAACAACAACAACAACAAAAAACAGGTAGTTTTTCCATGTTATTGAAATTAAACTGGTGTAAATTCACAATAGGAAAGTATAACCTAATTAACTGTAATCTCAATAAGTACAGAGAAAAGTATGCAAATATATGAATACACAAAAAGAATGAGAAAATAATTTAGATATTTCACTATAAAGATCAAAATAAAGGATGACAGCAATGCAAAAAATGAGGAAGAACAATAATATACGAATTCTAAGACATATAGTAAATATATAAATAGCAAAATGACAGCAGTAAGTTTTTCATACTAATATTATATTAAATATAAATATTAAATTCTACCATCAAAAGACATACACAACCGAACTAAACAAGATCCAGGTATAAGCAGTTTAAAACAGACTTACTTTAGAACCAAGGTACAGATATTCAAGAAAATAAATGAATGGGAAAAGAAAATCCATAAAATAATAACTGAAACAAACTAGGCAACTCAGCAAGATCTTGACTCAAAATTAAAGAATGAAAAAGTAGCTAGAGACATAGCTCAGTACGAGGGCTCTGGGTTCAGTTCCCAGTACTAAAAAAAGAAAAACACAAACGTGGTTAAAAGAACCAGAGGTGTACTAAGGCTAGACAAAATGGATTGTAAGTCACAAAGATTGTAAGAGACAATATTTCATGTAGACTGAACATAAATAAAAATGTGAAATCTAAAATGTCTCCAAATTTGAAATATTCTGAGTATTGACATGACATCATAAGGGAAGAATTGTGTCTGTGACATTATATAACAGGTTAGCTTCAGTCTGTGTTTAAATTGCATATGAAATGTAACTGAGCTTTAGGCTTGGGTCTCAACTGTCTGAGATTTTATGTAGAAGCAAGTAATCAAAATCTAAAATCCAGAAAACTCCTGGTTCCAATCATTTTGGGTGAGATAGTTGACCTATATTAAATTTTAATACCATGAAAAATATACACGTTAACAATACTTATGCATCTAATAGGCTGTCCAGATATTTGAAATAAAATGGTGAGAACTGAAGGGAGAGCAGACACTTCTACACGGTTAGATAAAGACCACGACATCCTCCTGTAGCAACAGAGACAAATGCACAGAAGACAGCACTACAGACTAGCGAGCTCTAACAGACACGCGTATGAACCTTTTATCTGACAAAAAGAGTTTGACCATTTTTCTCACTTTGCCCATGGAACATTTCCCAAGATGGACCATGTTTAGGAAGAAGCCAAATGAGGAGTTATAATGGAGCATTATAATGAAACATTAAAACAAATGAAATTATGACCTGCAGCAACAATGACCAATCCTGTGAGCAAAATGCTCAGAGAAATAAAGCTGTCACAGCAGATCAAATACTGTACAATTCCCCCTCCTGGAGGCCCTGAAATAATTAAAATCGTAGAGATGGACAGGGGAATGGTGGTCCTAGGTGATGGGTAGGGGGGTAGAACAACAGTTAGTCTTTAATTGATACAAATTTTTAGTTCACAAAATGAAAATAGTTCTGGAAGTGAACAGCAGTGGTGAACAGTAGTGCTTTAAATGTGTTTAGTGCCATTAAAACATGTAGTTAAAAATTATGGAGCCGGGCATGGAGACTCACGCCCACCAACCATCAATACCACATACCACAGTGCCGGGCGTGGTGGCTCACGCCTGTGATGCCAGCACTCGGGAGGCAGAGACAGGAGGACTGCTGAGTTCGAGGCTTGCCTGGGCTACACAGTGAGCTCAGGGCCAGCCTGAACTACAAAGCGAGACCCTGTCTTAAAAAAAAAAAAAATATGGAGATGCCAAGTTTTGTGCACACCACGCCACCTCTCTTAAGTTGTGGGATATAAACCATGGTTTATATTCATGAACTTTCTGTAATTCTAAAATGTTAGCAGACAAGTATTCTGAAAATATTTCAAAGCATTTTTATGTATTCTAATGGTTTCTATATTTGATTTGGAAGTAGCATAACATATTACCTTTAGAACCCAGATAAATTATTAAGTAACATAAAATGGTATTTGACCTATACTTGTCTTTATATTAAACTACTTAGCTTTAGGGAAAGTTCTGGAAACAATTTTAGGGAGAAAGATAAAATAGTGAATAACATTAATTTGTATAATAATAGACATTGAAAAGTATTAATGATAATTTGTATAAGTATTCTACAAGTGTTCTCATACATAAAATTCAGAGGCTGTGTTTCTGAGGGTAGGATGCTGGGCTTTAATCCCTAACTCTGGTCTCTACTTTTCTGTCTCACAGGTTTCTTCATGTGGAAAAAAAGTTCTAATAAAATACAGGTGTCTTGTGACCATAGAATGTATGTACCGTCCAGCGATATTTCACATGTTAGATGTGTCGCTAACCTTATCATTAAGAGTGAGAGAAATGTCACGGTTCAGAGGGACTTGTCCAATTTGCAGTGTCTGTCAGTCTTGCCAGATGCCAAACTAATTTTTGCATTCCAAAAGCAAGTCTGTCTCATGTAGACAAACTCTCGGAACTTGAGTCCTAAGACTCGTGTGCAAATTCAAGGTTGTGATTTTTTTCATTGTAGTGGAATGCTGATGACACTGGGAAAGCAGTTAATGATTGAAGCTTGTCTCTATGTGGGTGTCACAAAGAAAGTGACCTTATAAGAAGATTGGCTTAATGAGATGCTGATTAGATACAGAGTTGGTGGTTTGCTTTCATTCTGAGTGGCTCTGTACTGCAAGAAACCCTGCAAACCAATGTCTTTGGAACAGAATGTCCCGTCGCCGGGAAGACTTCATTTCATTTCCTTCACGATTCATTTCCTTCCTGGACTAAATAAACTCCCTTCTGACTGACAGATGCTGTCTTTAGATATGTTTATAGAGTCAATCATGAAATACTGCTAAAGACCTAGGAGTCATCCTGTCACCGTATGCAGATTTGTCATTATTCCAGTCTATATATTGTAGGAAGAAATGATGTTTCACTCTGCCCAGTACCTATGTGAGTGGGAGGGACTCCTGAGCCCCCAGACGCTGACACCGTTAACCTAAGATAAAGTCAAGAGAGGCGTCATTACTAAAAACATACTCAAAATAAGAGGAATTAGTGTCTACTTACAAATGGGGTAAATGATTAAATTCTCATTAACTTTGTATTACCCTAATACATTTTGGCCTGTGCCAGATATTCCTTTGAGGCAGTGCAGCGCCCAAGGTCCAACAAAATATTCATTTCATTTTTTTTTTAAAGAAAACTCAGGCAGTGATAAGTCCTACTTTTTGACAATAGGCTGAGTTCATCATAAAATATATATTTTAATACTCATGCGCAACTTGGCTAGTCGTAGTTGAATATGTGGAGTCAGTGAAATGGAACACACATGAGTACACACACACACATGGGTGTACATGTGTCTGCATATCTAGCTCGCAGTCTACTGTTAGGCAGACAAGTAAGAGTGTTTTACTCCTAAGTAGTTAAAGGGACCTTTGAGATTAAATGAAAATATGAAAACGTTGTCGGAAAAGAGTCTTACTAAGAATAGAAAAGGCTGAGGCCCATTAACAAATACAACTTTGCAACTGCACAGTGTACTTAAGTTTAGGTTTATATATTTGTAGAAAAAAAATAAACATTCAGTTTGATCTGAAGTAGAAGTAAATGCCCTCAGAGGAAAAACACAGACAAATCCCTCTCTCCATGTGCCGCAAACCTGCCAAGAAACCACAAGAGAAGTATTTAGTGTTAACTTGAAGCTGGAAATACGTCTTCCTTACCGAGCTGTAACTTAATTCTGAGAAGTGTTTGTGGAGAGGTGAGATTGATTTTAATACTGAAGCGTTGAACTGTCTGCTGCTCTGTTTTAGCAGCCGTACTTTGATGAGCCTTGTTTTCCACAAGAGGAAAAGGAAAGAAAAAAGTGAAGTTTTCCATAGGAATTGACCTGTGGCCCTCAATATTTTCGACTTTATAAGCATTGATTATCACTTTGTCTATCTAATGCTGGACAATTGCAGTGACTGTTTAATTAATTTACTTCTTCTGATGTCCCTAATTCAGAATCAGGGTCTACTTAGTTTCTGCTGAGTAGAAACTTAAGTT
Organism: Thryonomys swinderianus; assembly: GCA_004025085.1. Lineage (NCBI taxonomy): Eukaryota > Metazoa > Chordata > Mammalia > Rodentia > Thryonomyidae > Thryonomys > Thryonomys swinderianus. Next base: position 37,154 of record PVIC010003310.1, read on the forward strand.
CTCACAATGTAACAGTCAGTAGTACACTGTACACAAAATTGACAGTCATGGAAGATCACTCAGGAAAATCCTTTGAAAAACAGATATTTAATATGCTGTGTAAAATAAGATGTGATACAGTAGAATTAATTTAAAGTTTCTGTAGTAACTACTTCTAGACAGTAAACTTGGTAAGGGCCGTCCCGGCCTGCAAACATCTCCTCCTTCCCAAATGCTACGAACCTGAAAACACACTACCAAATAAGTGAGTCAGTGTCAGTATTTTATAATGACTTGTATTTGTAGAGCACTTTAATTTTTTTCAGACTGGCCTCTCATTCCATCGAGTGTCATAGCCACGCTGTGGCAAAGTAGGTGTCATTACATTTGTGTTCATAGAAGGTTATTGAAGTTCAACGAGATTGTGGTAACTCAAGACCACACAAATAACTACTTGTGAATGACAATGACTGATCTAGGGTTTATTTACTGACAGATGCAGACCTTATGTTCCCATAAAAATAAGTTAATTGTGCTGATTTTACAGTTTTGTTAAGTATGGGAAGATTCCCTAAGTGACTTGCAAAAAAAGTATTAATAATTTAAGCAATTAAAGGTGAAAAGTAATGAGGCAGAAAGAATTAAGTAACCTCTCTATGGTCACCAGAGGTATTAAGGTGGGGCTGGATTAAGGACTCCTCTTTTCTCTTTGTTTGTTTTTATGAAATAAATGAAACCTAAACACTGCAGTGAACTCAAAGTCAATCTGAACTGTCGCTCAATTTTTGTTTCTGTTACCATGTTTCCTTAATTTAACCAGATAGGAAATTAGAAAATTATTAGAAACCATTACTTAAAATGCTTTTCAATTCTGAAATACTGTGTGAAAATAAATCTAAATCAAGCTTGCTACATAAACATTAGACATCTTAAATAAGAAAGAGGCTTGAGAAAATAGTTTAAAACAGTTTTAAAGAAATAAAATATGAAGATAATCTGAAATAAAATGCAATTATTAAAACCACCATAGCTAGCAGGAAAATTCAAAAGGATCCTGATACAAATGAAATGTTCTGTGTGGCTGTCACTGGAAGGATACATGTTGGGGGAACTTGGTGAATTTGTTACCATGCTTCGTTTTTTGAGAACAAAAGCACCGCCTTCATGATTTCATTTTAATTAAATGTCTTCTATCAAGCAGGATGCATACTTGTTTGCAAAGCATTTGTACGAGCCTATTTTGGGATTTTTCATTTTCCTTAAAACCTTAAAAGAAGCTCTCTTATCCATGAGGGGTGTAAACTCATACAAGCATGCACCTTGGTATTTTTACAAAGTAGAGGTTAACTTAGAAGCATTTGGAGGGAAAAAAAAGCAGTTGCAAAAAGTGTTTAAATATTAAAAATAAAGACCAATAATAGCCAAATGCTTGTGTCATTATACTTTCATTGGGATTATGGTCTGTCAGATTAGCAGGTGCATGAACTTTAAAATACAGTCACTTCACAGAAGTATTAACTCCTCAGGTTGCTGTGTGTACACAACAAGCTACATCAGATCTAAAATCCTAAATACTACTACATTAAACCCCTTTCATGAGCTTACTCTTTCTCTTTAAAAATAATAGCACACTATGCAAGCTTGAAGAGTGTGAAAAATAAGACCGAAGGAGAAAAGAAGCTAATAATTACCCAAAGCATTGCCCACTGTCTGGCCTGTCAGTCACTTACCAAACATACATGTTCCTCTCCATATATGTGCTGTGGAACAGGAGAAAGAATGCTCCACAGCACCTTCTCCTTCCCCAGAATTAGTCACACAAGCAAAAAACTACTGTGTCATAGGTTTTGTGTTAGTTCCTGCTTTAATCCACAATAACGGTGTCCCATGGTGCTTTCGCACAACTGTGCCTTCCAGAGACTGTGGGCCAAGCCAGCTTTCTAATCAGGTTGGTCCCACCTGTGCTCTAAACTGCTGTGCTAATGAGAGGCAGCCCCCTGTCAGAAACTAATTTGCAAAACTGTTGCTCATGGTCCTACTTAAATTTGAATCATCTTTTGGTAAAAGTTCCCTGGAGTCACAGACACTTTACAGAACTCCTAGTCTCTTTGTCTTCAAGTTTGCTCAATGGCAGAACCAGTTCCTTGGGAAGTTTAAACAGTTATCATCATGCCTGGGCCAGTCCGCATCTCTGCTGAGTCAGAAGTAGGAGTCGGTACTCAGGTACAAGCTGCTTTTGTCTTTGATTTCTTTTTTAAATTTTCCAGGTGATTTCAAAGCATACCCATGCTTACAACCAGAATCCTTGATACCTTGCTTCCAAACACTGGCGCTCCTAACCAAAGGTGCAGTTTTCCTGGGGTTATCTGATCTCTGCCCAACACCTCTAGGACATGCTATCTCTGCCAGTGAACTTCTCAGGGTAATTCAAAATCTGATAATTTCCCCTTCCATCTTTGGGAGAGTTTTCTGCCTTACTAGGATAATGCAATGTTATATTTTTAAAGTGGTATTACATTGGAAATCCATTTATAGAACCTTGAGTTTTCTCTTCTCTAAAATAATCTATTTCTTTTAACCATTCTCTTAGGACATAATTTGTAAGTCTCCCATTTTCACCCTAGGTTTCTTTTCAATAGACCAATAATCACTATTATATCTTAGAAAGGATTTGGATTTTAGAATGATACTAGCTTGAGTTACATTCCTTATCTACCATTTACTAAACTTTCTTTTTTATACTAGTTACTCAGACCATAGTTCTTGCACTGAACTGTACCCAAGGCATTTAAATTTTTTGTTAATTTTGATAGTGTCTCACTGAATTGAACTTTTGATCTTCCTGTCTCAGCCTCCCAGAGTGCTAGGATTAAAGGGTTTGTAGTACCTCACTGGACTCATTGACTAATCTTATAAACGTCAATAATTATTGACAGTTATCAGTTTTAACTTTTTCACAAATAATGCTACCCCATGTAACGTGTAAATATTAAATGAGATACAGAAAATAGTAAAACTTTCAGAGAAATATTAAATGAGATAGAGAGATAGTAAAACTTTAGACAAAAGACATAAAATCTGCAGACATTGAAAATTATTGTGTCCTCAATACTTACTTTATTTCTTACATATACAACTCAGATAAACACAATAGTGAACAAACCAGTGAAAACAAGGAAATCCACTTGAGTTATGATGTCTTTCCATCTGGATGATTATGTTGATTTAAAAATATTAAACAGCAAGTACACAATTTTTAAAGTATGTATGGCCACTCGACCTTGTTTTGGTTCATTTACCAAAGATGAGATTAGCCGGCTTAAGAAAAGCAAGACTAGGGCCTGAATGCCCTGTGCCCCGCAGACTTGAGAGCAGCTCTGACATATGAAACTTCAGGCCCGTTGTTGCAAAGGAGAGAGAAAGAAAAACACCTGATGGATAAAGAAGATGTGTTTTTTAAAAAATGAAATGGAGTATTACTCTGCCATAAAGAATTATAATTATGAGTCATTTACACTCAAAGGGATGTACCTTAAGGACATATTAATAAGTGAAATAAATAGGTTAAAGATGTGTAAATCTCATATCTTTTCTCTGGTATGAGAAACTGAAGCAGTAAATGAGTTCTAGAATGCATGATACATATTGTGAAGCCATAACGGTCAAAGGGAAATGGGGTGCAGGGGTAAGAAATGAGTGGAAAGAAAAAACGTGTTGGTAGGAAAAGGAAACAAGGCTTCTTGTGTGGGGGCGGAGGGTTGTAGATTGGTTAGGGGAATGGGAAAAAAATGAGAATTATGTCATATACTGGTACAAATTCTCAATGTTGAGTGTGAACATGGTATGTATAATGCACCAGTAAAGATTCAAATTTTAAAAATAAAATAAAATAAAAAAGAAAAACATTGTCAAAAAAAGGAAAAAATGGAAACAAAGCTTATGTATATGGGGTAGAGGTTAAGGAAGTGCAGGACAATGGGAAAAAATAAAAATCAAGATATATTATGTACAGGTACAAATTGCCAATGAGGAATGTGATCTTAATGTATTCCTAAAATGTATCAAGAAACTCAATTTATTAAAAAAATCTTTCTCGACCCGGAGGGTTAGCTTAGTGGTTCCAGTGCCTGCCTCGCAAGCACAAGGTCCTGAGTTTGATCCCCGGTAACCACATACAATGCTGGGCGTGGAGACTCACGCCCACCAACAATCAATACCACACACCACAGTGCTGGGTGTGGTGGCTCACGCCTGTCATCCCAGCACTCGGGAGGCAGAGACAGGAGGATTGCTGAGTTCGAGGCTTGCCTGGGCTACATAGTGAGCTCAGGGCCAGCCTGAACTACAAAGCGAGAGACCCTGTCTCAAAAAAAAAAAAAAAAAAAAAATCTTTCTAAAGCCCTAAATTCCAAAAATTGTAAAAATAAAAAAAAAAAAAAAAACATTATTGTGGAGATTGAAAGAGTGTGTAAAAAGTGCTTGGCTTATATATAGGGAATCAAAAATAGAAAATAGAGGATGAAATTTTAAAGCATGGATCTGGTGCAGAACTATTTGGGTTCAAATCTCAACTCCTGATTCATAAATCTAAAAACTTTGGTCAGTCGTTTAATTAATCACTTAATTGCTGTCTGTTTTCTTCTTGGTAAATAAGGTAGAGTACATATACTTCATAAGTTTCTTGTAAGTTTAAAACAATGAATGCTTTTAATGTAGTTAGTTCAAAATAAGCTCTGTTAATGCTAATAAGTGTCATTATTAAAATAACAGTTTTATTAAAATGGTTATAAATTTGTAATAAATTATTATAGTAATTTTATTAGACATGTGAATGTCTTGCACTTAATGCAAGGTACATTGCACTTTAATGTATAGTAGCAGTATTTTCTTTTTTTTTTGCTCATCGTTGATAGATTACTGAAACATAGAGCATCTCCTGCAGAATTGTGATTTCTCAATGAAGATATGTTAAATGAATGATGGAATGAATATTGTATCACCACAAAATTCATAAAAGTCTATAACTTTATAGTTTTGTCTATATCTTTCCTCATTGGTATATCTTCCTAGATCCAATTGTTGTAGCCTAATTTAAAATATCTGTATTGCATTTTAATCACATGACTTAACTTCCAATCATTTAATTTAATACTTTTAAATTAGGACTTTCTTTAACTATCATCTATTGGTTTCTAGTCACAGGAATGGCACTCTTATTATGGCTGCATAGGACGGTACTGCAGGTCAGACTTTCAAAAACATTTGGAATCTGGCTAAATACTACACAAAGGCATGATAGATAAATGTCAAACCTTTTGACTTAGGCTCAAGGATCTCATCAGACAGAAAAGAAATACTCAGAGAGACTGAATTGCTCACCTTAGCTTATGCAGCACGTCCTTACACCTGTCGCTTTCACATGCCCTGGTTCCTGAAGCTCTGAACAGTTCAGCTCTACTCTGAGTCTGTCCATCCTGGGACTGAGCACCACTGCCGGAGAAACGGGGATGTGACGAGAAGCACATGAAATGGTGTATGTGAGGATGTCGTGAAATACACATGCCTGTGTGACAGCCCTGTGTGTGTGTGTGTGTGTGTGTGTGCATGCGTGCGTGCGTGTGTAGTGTGCTTCCTCGTAAGTCCCAGGGCAAAGCCACTTCACCCACCTATGCATCGGATGTTCAGAGCTGTCTCCGTAAACATGACTGAGCATTCTGACAACTTTAGGACCCTTATTTTGCTAGAAATATAACTAGTAGGAGAATAAAGCACTTGAATTTTGTACTTTTTATGGGTTGGAAGAGATTAATTTTAATTGATGTGCTGCGCTCGAGTCTTTACAGCCGTCTGTCAAGCAGTGAAAAACTCAAGTTTATTCATTTTGCTTCATCTGCCTACAGTGAGATCTCAAATTATTCATTTTCCTGAACATCTATCCCTTGAAAGTTACCTTAGACACCGAGCACACACCTTGCAAATTCAGAGAGCAGCGAGTTCTGTGAGGGAACCGACTGCGTTCTCAGGGCCGCTTCCTCGGCCCGGGTCTCTGCCAGGGTTCTGCGGCCAAGACGGAACCACTCACTACGCCTTTCCTACCCGAAAAGCTAAGAAAGCCTGGTGTTAACTGTTAGGCACTAGAAGGTGTGAAAGCTTATTCTCATTAAAAGGAGGTAGAAGACCTGAAGTTCAGCCTGAAGAGCCAAATTTGATAGTAATGTGATGAAAACCATCCTTGAAGCTAGAAAACCTTTTAAAATCAATCTGGAAGAATACTTGTTTAATAGTACGAGGTTCTAGAGATGGAGGCTTTTTTCTGTGTTGTGTGTGAAATAGAAACATGATGATGTGTCATTAAAATCGCTGTGATGAAAATACCAAGACAACTTGAGATTCTTCCAACATTGCTTAATTCCAATTCATAGTCCATATTACATTCTTCACAGAAAAATGAGGAAACAGGGAATAATCACACTACCATGTACCGAAGCGTAAATGTGCTCCCTGCTGTCCTTTAACAAACCACCAGGAAGAAACTAATGGTGGATGAACAGGGGTGTATAGTGATTTTTCTAATGTACTTTATATCGCCTTTATACAATGTCTTCCTCGGGAGAACACAAATTATTTTTTATTGCAAAGAGCTGTGAAAAAGTGCTACTTTCTACTTTTTTGGGGGGAGTCTAAATGTTTCCCACAGTTTTATCATTTTAAAACATAATGAGAGAAAAATAATCGTTTGGAAATGAGTATGTTGTTGGAGCAAACATGATGTATAGTGGATAAATTTTTAACTTCAACTATTTTGAAGGTATTGAGCATTTTCTCAATGCAATGTTCCTTTATTTTCCTGTTTACTGAGAGTTTTTCCAAACTAGCTTGTCCCTTAGTAGATCATTTTGCTGAGAAGAATTGTCCAGTTGGTCTCTGATGCTTCAAGTCTCTTTTGTGCTTTCTTCGTAAAGTATCATCTTGGCTGCTCTTCCTATAAAGCAGTTTGACACTATATTTAGGTCTCATCTGAGGTCAGTGTTTTAATGAGCATAATGATTATGTATGACTTTATATTATCATTATTTTTGTCGAGAATACTGAAGAAATTCTCCATTGGTTTAGTCACTATCCACATGATTGTGGGTATTAAAAATAAAACTTGGTTATAGAGATGAATATAAATCCCTTATTACCATAAAATTTAATGAAATATTAAGATGTCTATCTGAATAGGTGTAATATGGTTCTACATATTTCTGATTTTTTTCTGGTTTTTTGGAATGACATAAGACGTAACTACTAAGCCATAAGAAAACAGGAAATTCATTTTGAGTAAGAACAAGTGAGACAATACCTTCGTCGTTTCAGAAATTTCCTTGGCAAATCCTCCACCTTGGGCCCCCCGCAATCCTTCCTGTTACACCATTCATCGTACCTCACCATTTTTACTCTGACCGACACATTATCTTTTTAAAGACAGCCTGTTTCTTGAGAGATCTGGGGTTCTCTCCTGGATCTCTGCTTACTTGTTGGAAATGTTCTAATAAGGTTTACAGGCAATTTTTCTTCTGTTAATTCTATTTGCCATGCAGCCCGCATTTACAGCATTCCCTGAAGACAGGAGCAGCTCTTTGAACTCTTGAGAAGTTTGTGCTCCCATTTGAGGGAGAACTGGATGCGGAAAGGTGAGGAACCATCTGTCAAAAGTTTGGAAAGGAGTCATCAGAGTCACCAGGATAAGCACAGGTAGTTGAGGGCCAAGCCTAGGCTGTGGAAGCCAGAATTTATCCCGTACTTTTCAAAGAGAGCTCATAAAAACAAGGGTTTTTAAAATCATGTTGAAAAAATTGCTCCCAGCATGCCTGCCTTATAGACAAGTCTCAGCCTTTCACACAGACAAATGAGTCGAATTCCACTGCCACAAAAGCTCTTCCCAAAAGTTAAACTCAAACCCCACCTTCTTACGAGGTTTTAAATTAGTTGGAAAGAATAGTTCAACAACCTCTAACCAGATTTCTGAAGAAGAAGGGCACATTATTGGCAATGGCGTGAAAATAAAAGCATTCTATAAAACCTGAAAAAAAGAAATAACCAGAATTAACTTCAGGACATTCCCTTAAAGATCGTGGTACAATTTTCAAGAGACACAGACTTCAGGTTTTAGTCTATGAAACTGATAATTTTACTTACTAACTACTAAAAGTTAATATTGGCCTTCAAAATCATTCTTTCTCATTAACTAAGAAGACTGTTGTCAAAATCATCATTTATTGAATGCATTATTTGCTTTGTAAAAACCCATTTTATTAAAATATTGAATAAGATATATATGTATATATATGAACAAATCAAATTAGGAAAGGAACAAATCAAATTAAGTTCTATATTTTAGAAAATTTTGAAAACAATGAAAATTTGAGGAAAATGATTAAATAAATAAATAATCAGTATCCAGATTAGTTTGCAAGGAGCTCTCTCTTCTCCTTTGGCAAAAGTTTTTTTTCCCCCTCTACCCTATTTCTGTGTGTGGGGGGGGAAAGGACTGTATAGATTATCATAATTGTTATATCTGTGTCAAATGTGAAAAAAATTAAGTTTGAAGAAATTTTCATCTCTGTTTCTGCGTAAAAATACCTTAATAGACTGTCATGAGGATTAATTTGTTTTCTTTGCTTCTGTGGTGTGAGTACAGACATTTAAAAGACTTTAATTTCTATTGATAGTAAATGAACTCAGGACCAGAAAAGAGAACTCTCAAATAATTAGATGAATGCATGTCAAGTCCTGCCGTGTCTGTCCTGTTGATACGCAGTGCATGCCGCCTCTCATTGTTGCAAATGTCAACCTTTTTCTTGATAAGTGTCTTTTGGGAAATGGTTCACTCCATTCCAAAGGCTATAATAAAAGAAAAGGGCTTACGGCAATATTTAAGCAATGAATGAAACACGGGACATTTATGACTTGCTAGGAGGAACTGATTGCCTTTGGCTGTGCCTTAGGAAGAAGTCCCCAGGAGATACAGTGAGCTGTGATTACTGCGATAGGTTAAAGTGATAGAAAGCATGGGGAGGGACTCGTGTTTTCGTGGATTCCATATTCCCCATGTGCAGCCAGAGTCTGCACTCACCTCTTGAGTTTCTTATGGAAAAATAGAGGGGGGTCCTTATTGAAAATTGCAGAAAAATAGCTTCCAAGGGGGCTTATTTATGAAAAAAAATCTAAAGATAAATCCACCCAAGAAAACATATTTTGTGTTTTCATGTAATTCAACATATGCCCCATAAAACTAACAATGTTGTAATATTCATGGTGTGAAAATCAGTATTGAGACTGTTTGTTGAAATATATTTAATTTTTTACTGGGTGGCTATGCCAAACAGGATATATTTTACTATATGAGTTTGACAGTGGTGATTTCTTCAGTGGGAAGAGAATGGGTAGACACAGCCGCATTGCTGGGGAGCCATCATGATCCTTACCAGCTTTTGTGTGCGAGTTTCTAGAAGGCTGTAGCTCGCAAATCCTTGTTATTTCTCTTTGTGCTTCTGGTTCCGTTCTCATAGGCAAGCGATTACGCACCGAGTTCTGCACACTTTTATCATCCAGGTTTCACTGCAGTCCTTTAAATCTACAGCATGGCACAAGGAGTAACTTTGAAATGAGGTCCGAAGCGCCCACTGTAGACATCCTGCCTGATTCCTGCTGTTTGGGGTTGGGGGACCGTAAGGCCGCCCAGCGGATTTAAAGGCACTTTTGCCTTCCAGGGCTTTACCTCACCCGTTGATTAGTGAGCAAGTATCTGTACCACTAAACGTCAACCAAGGTGACACAGTAAGGACGTACCTTTGGTAGGTCTATGAGATTTTAACACAGAGATATTTTAGTGTATGTGCTGCCGAAGTGAGCACATAACACAGAGATATTTTAATGATTAAATCATCATGATCATTATTATTTGGTACTGGAAATCAAACTCGGGCCCTTGTACTTGCAAGGCAGGCACGATGCCACTTGAGCTAAATCCCCAAGCCCCATTGATTAAATCCTGAAGGGTTAAAATACTACTGAAGCAAGTATCTAAGCACAAGCCAGCAGTCGTATCTTATGTAATTTAATGCCTGAGATATCCACACCTGAGCAGATTCAAATTTTAAGGATTGTTAAATATTTTACAGATTATTTCCCAAACTGTTAACGCAGTATCTTAATTAGCCTTTAAAGACAATTATTTGATGTCTGTGTAAAATTTGGACTATTACTATTAAGAATTTATGTAGAAATGCTGGGCGTGGTGGCTCACGCCTGTAATCCCAGCACTCGGGAGGCAGAGACAGGAGGATTGCTGAGTTCGCGGCGGCTTGCCTGGGCACCATAGTGAGCTCAGGGCCAGCCTGAACTACAAAGTGAGACCCTGTCTCCAAAAAAAAAAAAAAAAAAAAAAGAATTTATGTAGAAATTGCATGAGGAAGCATGGAGGCACATGATTTCTAAGTATTTAACAGAAACATCTTCACATTTTTTAAAGCCATGCCATTCTACAATATTTGAAATAGTTCCATTGACTAAATTCTTACTATCCACGCACGTGTTCACAATCATGGTTCCAACGGTAAATATTCCTTTTGTTCCTGTCTCAGAAACTCGGAGCTGTTACGCTAGCGTTTCTTTTCTTGAACAGCTAAGTCTTTTTTGAAATTATTTAAATATCAAGGCAATTTTTACTTTACAAGGGTCTTAGGTAATGAAATTAAACTTTAATTTCCAATTCCATACTCTTTTGTTTGTAGTTAGGCAATTTTTAATAATCTTACAGCTCTTTAATCTGTTATCTTCAATTCTAAATTCCAAAACAAGAAGTTAGCAAACAAAATCCCTTGAAAACGTGCTCTTTTGTGAATTACTGGTGACCAATCTGGCCTGATTTGAATTTACAAGAAGCTATTTATAACTTTTTAATAACAATAGGGCTATATTTTTGCCACAGAAATGTTAATGTCTTTGATTATTCTTGCTCTATGCTTAGCTAGGAGTGATGTTTTGTAAATTCTGAATAATTTCTGAGTCCTGAAAACCACTTGGCCTTAGGTTCTTAGATAAAAGATTATTTCAGAATGTTCTTGTATCCGTATTTATATTCCACAAGTAGCATCATTTTGTGTTTTGCGTATGGGCCTCAGGCCAATGAAAAAGTGTTCATTTCTTATTTTATTATATTTGAGATATTATTTTAACATTTCTCCCAAGTAAAAATGATGTTGACTCTCACCCCAACTAGATTTTATGTTCTTTACCATCTCTGTTCTAAACTGCACCTAACATGGGCTGTTTCTATTAAATGCTCTAGAGGAGAAGGGAAATATTAAAGAGGTTCATCACATGCTTGGTGAGTTTTCTAATGTATTATGTATTCTCTTGTTTTCTGAACTTCCAGTTTTCCTATTTGTTCTCCGTTCTAGAGTTTTATGCTCATTTGTGGTCTTATTTACAACTAAGATGACTTATAAAGAAATCTCCAACCCCCAGAATTCACAGAAAACCTCTACTTGTGCACTGTCTGTGTGGTCACCTTGGTAGCGAAGGCGTAGGCTGTGGCAGAGACCCTGGGAAGACAGGAGCCAAGTGTATTCAGCTCTGGGCCTGGCAGTGCCCGTGTTGGTGTTGTAACCATGAGAATTTATTCTGATTCTTCTTCCTTATTTGAGGCAACAGGACAGCTGTGTCTGTAAGAGATAATGGCCTTTACTTTGGCAAATGTTACCGTTGCTAATATGCTAATATGTGTGAAGCATAGAGGATCCCATAAAGAATCACCAGAAATCCTTAGTTAAGTAAAGGTGAAGCTAGCCAGAAGGTGTATGATGAGATCTGCTGTACTTCTGAACTGGATTTATCTCTGGTTTATTTTCATCATCTGTTTGTTTCTGGGGTATCTTGGACTTCAGAGCTCAAGGTTCTTGTGGCCTTCGGACCCTTGAGTTCGGGATCTCATCTTGAGCTGACTTCCATGGCTCTGTGGCTTCTCTTTTGTTTTCTTTACTTGTGTTTGTTTTTGTTCTGAGGCAGGGTCTCCCTGTATAGTCCAGAGTGGCCCAGAATTTACTATGTAGCCCAGGCTGGCCTCGAACTCACGGCCTCCTGCTTCAGCCTTCTGATCATTGGGGCCACAGGTGTGCACTACCAAGCCCAGAAAACTCCTGCAAAAAAAGAATTCATCAGTGTTTGTTGTTTGTCATGATTATTGAGCTGAACAGATTATTTATTTTGTTTTCGGTGCCTTACCGTTGTTAATTGTGATTTCAATTCTTAGTCTCAACTTAGAGTTGGATATTTAAAACTCAACATTTTAGAATAAAAATGTGTGGATAAACTAGAGAATCTAAGCCTAATCATTACATGTCCATTAACAGGTGACAATTTGTTTAGCCTTAGCAGTTTCCTTAACATAGTAACTCTTCTAGCAGTTATAGTGTCCTTTTAATTGTATCTGAGTATTTGCTATAGCGATTCAAATTTACTTGAAAAAGTAGCCATCTGCTCTCCTTTACTGTTAACAAATAGATATTATTAGTTTACAAACTCTGGGGCCAATAAAGAGACATGTTTGAAATGCATGATTTGGTTTTTGTGGATATTATAAAATACTTCGTTTCAAAAGTTCCCATTGAACGTAAGCATACGACTAAATTAAATGACTCTGAAAGAATAATGGAAAAGATAAATACAGAGAAATTGCATATGCAAAGTGTGATAAGAAAGAATTTGATTGTTAAGAAATATCATTCATTAAACCATTTAGACATGGATAAAAAATTAAACTTGGTCAGAATTTCATTCAGCTTTTCTGCAATTACTTAACCGTGAACCCTTGATGTATTAACCCAACAACTTGAAGTTTTACAAATTGAGAGACAGGAAAGTTAATGAGAGTTTTACTTTATTTTATCTTTATGTTCTATTTAAAAATAGAAATTTATATTTGGAGTGTTACTAATTATTTTGTATTTTAAAGATAAGACAAGGTAGCAATTAATAGCAATTAATAGCTCTCAAGTTTAAAAAGGAAAATTGAATAAATTATTCATAAATAATGATGAATCCTTTCTAAGAGTAATGGATTTTTTAAGAGTTCCAAGGAAATATTTCAATTTTATTTTATTTTATTTTACTTTTTGAGACAGAGCCTTGCTTTGTAGTTCAGGCTGGCCCTGAGCTCACTATGTAACCCAGGTGAACCTCGAACTCACAGCAATCCTCCTGCCTCTGCCTCCCAAGTGCTGTGATTACTGGCATGATCCACTATGGCTGACAATATTTCAGATTTAATCGTGGATGGTGCATAGTGAGTTTGTACCTCGAAGTCAACCCAATGTGCATGTGCACTCCCTAAGTTAGAATCTTTCAGGTTCAGGCAGATCATTCCTCCTAACTCTAAAACTGACTTATTTGTGACCTACTTATGAACTATGTCAACAACATTTTAGAAATTAGGAAACTAACTTCTCCCATTATAAAGATACTACCGCCCCTTATTTTTAGTTTCAGTGATTTTTCTTTTTATTTATTAGAAAAATGCATCTCAGTATTTGTACTTTTCCACTTAAAACTCAAACAAAATGAGTTCTAACATATTTTAGGACTTGGGAATAGTTTTTTTTTTTTTTTTTTTTTTTTTTTGAGACAGGGTCTCGCTTTGTAGTTCAGGCTGGCCCTGAGCTCACTATGTGGCCCAGGCAAGCCTTGAACTCAGCAATCCTCCTGCCTCTGCCTCCCGAGTGCTGGGATGGCAGGCGTGAGCCACCCCACCCAGCTGGGAATAATTTTTAAATAAACATCAATATATTCAAGATTGATTTTTCCATTGCACTGATAGTTTTACACCTGAGACCCTGTGGCAGCCTATTAAGTATAGCTCAATGGTATCTTCTATTTGGAGGTTATACTCTTTCTTTTTCATATTACAATTATCCTTCATTATCACTTGTTCTGATTAGATTTTTTAGCATTTCAATCTATATTTAATTTATAAATTTTATATGCACATCATGATCACACTCAACACTGAGAATGTGTAACAGTATATAACATGACTTAATTCTCATTTTTTCCATTTCCTCTGCCAACCCTACAACCCTCACCCCTATATACATGTTTCCCTTTTCTTACCATCATGATTTTTCTTTCCCCTTGTTACTTGCCCTTACCCCCTTTTCCCTTTGAATATTTTCTATTTCACAATCATACATTCTCGAACTCATTTACATCCTCATTTTCTCATATCAGAGAAAGGATATGTTATCTACACATCTGTGACCTATTCATTTCATTTACAAGTATGTCCTCGAGGTATGTCTATTTGAGTGTAAATGACTCAAACTTATCAATCTTTATAGTAGAATAATACTCCATTTTATTTGTAAAAACCAATACCTTCTTTATGTAGTCTCCAGTTGGTGAGAATTTGGGCTTTTTCCAAGAGTTAGCTATCACAAACTGAGGTGCTATAGACATGGGTGCACATATGTCACTGCGATATGATTTTTTAATTCTTTCATGTATATCCTTAGCAGGAGAATAACAGAGTCAAATGGACCTCTAATCCTAGTTTTTTGAGGAACCTCCACACTGATCTGCACAGTGGTTGCACCAGTCTACATCCCCAGCAACAGTGCTGATGACGTGATACTCCATATAGAAGATCTAAAAACTCAACCAAAGGACTGCCAGACTTAATTGGCAAACTCAGTAGCATAGTTGGACACAAGGTCAGCACTCAGAAATCAATAGCCTTTTTATACACAAATAACAGACTCATTGAGAGAGAAGTTGGGGAGTGAATTCCTTTCATAATAGCATCCCCAAAATGAAATATCTAAGGATTAATCTAACAAAGGGGGTTAAAGACCTCTACTCTGAAAACTTCAGTCTGAAAAAGGAGATTGAAGAAGATATCAGAAGATGGAAAGATATCCCGTGTTCCTGGATAAGAAGAACCAATATTGTAAAAAATGACTATACTCCCACCACTACTATATAGATTCAGTGCAATCCCAACTGAAATCACAAGAGAGAATACAATCCAAAAGTTCTAGAGAATATAATCCAAAAATTCATTTGGAACCACAAAAGACCTAGAAAAGCAAAAGCAATTCTAGGTGACAAGGACATGTTAGGGGCTATCATATCCCCAACTTGAAACTGTGCAACAAAACCACTGTGCTAAAAACTGCATAGTACTGGCAAAGTAACAGATCTGAGAACCAGTGGAACAGATTAGAAGATTCAGATACAACTGCAGATACTCTTTTGATCTAATTTCTTTATAATTTCCTATTGCAGATACAACTTATTTAAAGCTACTCAACCAAATACCAATTGTTTATAACCAAAAAGATAGGTCTCTCCCTAATAGACCACAGATAAAAGTATATTCTTAACAGAAATTTCAAAAAGATATTTGCATATCATATCTCTCATTGTTCAACGGATGCATGAAAATATTTTACAAGATAAATTTCTTTAGTATACCTTCATAAGAACAAGATTGTAACAGTAACGTTTACTGTTACGATAAGCAAAATTAATTAAATTCTGCCAGAAATCTGGATCACTTTGCAACATTTCCCATTTTATCTAGCCTTAAAACCTTGGATAGCATCTTCATTGATTCTAAAGTAAATCTAAAGTTTTCTTGTCAGCAAAAATAGGAATAATAATAATAAAGTGAAGAATGATAGCCACCTGAGGGACTGTTTCAGTAAGTAAAGGAAGCAATACTTTTCTTGTACTGAGCCTAGGAACTTCCCAGGGAACATTTTCAATAAATATTAGTTATCTTTCATTTGTGATTTATTTTTATCATAACAAACTATTGATTTTTAAAGAAACTTATTTACTTAATATTTTAAAACCTGAGTATATTATAATTCTTTGCCAGATGAGTATTAGGAATGCAGATATGCAATTTAAATTGCAATATGTGTTTGTAAAAAGTATTGTTAATGGAAGGGAAATATGGAGTATTCAAAGTGTTGTTTTTCTGATCTTAGTGTTTACCATACTCAATAAGTATTTTCATTTAATAAGTTTCACTCTGTCACATCATGATGCTTTTCAGTGATCAATTTTTGGCAGTTCACAGATTCAGGCCATTTTTTTAAAGTCTTTTTTTGTTGACTCATATAACATTGGAGGTTGAAATAGAAAAATGCAACTATCGGTGCACTGCTTACTTTAAAAGAGTAAAAGATCTGCTTGCATCCGCTAAGGAATTGGTGCGAGGGAACCTACTTTTTAAGGAGGCCACTTCATAAATACCATGTGTGCTACTTTCCAGAAACTGACTTCCTGGCAAATTTAAAAGCTTCCATTCATGTTACAATTTTTAATTTTACTTTTTAAAAAATTTTGATATTTAATTTAATTTTGTCAAATACTACTTTAATATCTATTTTCCCGCCAGACACATGGTCTTATTTTACAAAAAGCAGTCATTTAACCTTCTTCACTTGTTATGTATTTTGGTTCACTTCCCCTTATTCACTTCACCTCGTTTCCTGCTGTTGGAGATGCTGACATCATTTGCTCAACAACAACAACAAAAAATGTGTTTTATTTCCAGGGCACAGCTCACGGACGTGCTCCCGTACCTTCCCGCGGGCAGTTATGTGAGTCTCTGAAATTCAGCCCCGTGTCGTGAACATGGCCCTGTCCGTGCTGTCGCGTGGCATGCCGAGGGAGAGCCGGTGCCCGAGTCCATATGCCGTCGCCAGTGTTGTCTCTCGCCTCCCGTGTGTCTGTGGACACGCCTCCCCTCGCCTCTGCCTTGTCCGTGTGTCGCTCTTCGGCTCACTGAACCCACGGCGCTGCAGCGCGGCCCAAGGGCATTGGGACTTAGGCAGTGCCTCAAATCTGGGCCGAGGAAGACGTGGCTCTGAGTCTAGTTTTGTGGAGCCCCAGGGGGAGCGAGCGGTTCTTCTGTCAGCTGAATTGTGACGCTTTCTTGAAACCTGGCTTGCTTCGCTTCTTAGTTTAGGGTTCTTACGTGATACGACGGCGTGGCTTGACCACAGCTAATGGGATTTTTCTAATCATGTCACAAAGAGATGCCTTTTAGTGAATTTAAAGCAAGCCTACCTCTCTAACCAGCTTGTTTTATTTCTAAGTCATCCCATATGGAAAGTGAAAATAAATCTGTAAATGTTTAGATAGACACTCCCGATTTTACAGCTTTGTTCAGCTGTATATAAGTGCATGCGTCTTGGCAGGTCAGGGATCTGCATTCTGGTTCAGGAGACTTACGTGACAGCTCGTCTCCTTGGACAGGCACTTTCTGTCCGTGAGAGACGTGTGTAAATTCAAACGTAGAACCCCAAAGTGCCGTCAGACTTTGAGAAAGAGATGCCCATGCCGTCCCAGCCATGTCCTCTCCTCTCCCACGCCAGCCTCTGTCGGCGAGCCCGGGCTGCTCACCTCCTGCACTGACCGCTGGAGCGGAGCCTCCACAGGGCGGCAGCGGTGGCCGGCAGCCAGTGCCGGAGCCGTCTGGAGCTGACTCGGAGGTACCGTCCGGTTGTGCGTTGGCTTTCGACGCTACGGGACAGAGGAACCTGTGATTTGATGAGTGAGGTCTGTGAATTAATAACCCCAAGTGGGCAGCATTATAAATCTGGACAAACACTAAACAAAAGCCACGCATTTTACTTTATTCATTTCCTAGGAAAGAATTTTTAATTTTTTTTTTTTTCTTTTTGAGACAGGGTCTCGCTTTGTAGTTCAGGCTGGCCCTGAGCTCACTATGGTGCCCAGGCAAGCCGCCGCGAACTCAGCAATCCTCCTGTCTCTGCCTCCCGAGTGCTGGGATGACAGGCGTGAGCCACCACGTCCGGCACTGTGGTATGCGGTGTTGATTGTTGGTGGGCGTGTCTCCACGCCCAGCATTGTATGTGGTCACCAGGGATCGAACTCAGGACCTTGCACTTGCGAGGCAGGTGCCGGAACCACTGAGCTAACCCTCCGGCCCTAAATTTTTGAATATTATGCATGAAGTGATGGCCAAAAGAACCTGCTGATGTGAATTAAAAATATGGTAAAGATATATCATAATTTACCAAAGTTAAGTCATCACTATAGATCACAAATTGTCCTTCACTATTTTTATTTTTTTGGTCCATCAACTAAAGTTCCAATGTACACTAGAAGCATGCTTCCTTTATTTAAATAAAAATGTAATATTGATGATAAAAATGAAACCTATCCCAAGAGCTTCAATGAGATGACAAATATTTTGCCTTTATATTTGTCCCTTTTGAAAGAAGAAATCAGTGTTGTGTCATGTTCCCTTGAGGTAAACTGTTACTTCGTGAAAGGACATTGTTACTGAAATTTGCGGAATGTTACTCTTCAGCTTGTTGAATGTCCACTGAGCTGACTGCTGACTCACAGTAAGGCAACAGCGTCTTGAAAATCAGAAACAGGACTGCAGTTGTGTACATAACAGTTTATGGGGTAGGCATGAAAGATATTTTTTAATCCTGTCAAATTCTAAAGTATGAGAAATTACTTTTGCTACATGTGTCTGAAAAATGTAATGTTCACACAAAGTTTTGCAGATTTAACCTAAACTTATTCTTGATAAGAAACACATCCTATGAAATATCAGTTTTGAGACTTGAAATGTATTTGTGCTGTTAATTTTCTGCATATTTCCATTGTTTAAATTTCCCTAATTTTTTATCAAATTTTTTGCTTTCTACAGAGAAGTAGCAATTTTAAAATTCCAAATGAGTGAAAAAAACAACAAAAATCATGAAAAAAAGTGAGAGGGCATGGTATTTATTTTTTATAAAATTAATATCAAAAGTCAGAAAAATGGTTCTAAGATATTTCAAATGAATTTTCCCATTGTGCCTTCTAGTTTATCTCTTGATGTATCATTTTACTTGCTGTCATTTCCCTTTTCTGGAGCTAGGTAGTATCTTTGCATCATTAATCCTCTCCATTTAGGTTTTTTTTTGTTTTATTTTGTTTTTTTTTTTTTTGAGACAGGGTCTCACTTTGTAGTTCAGGCTGGCCCTGAACTCACTATGTATTCCAGCCTAGCCTTGAACTCACAGAAATCCTCCTGTCTCTGACTCTCAAAACCTGGGATTATGGGCATTAACCATGACGCCTGGCACTGTGGTATGTAGTTACCAGAGATTGAACTCAGGACCTTGTGCTTACTAGGCAGGCACTGGAACCACTGAGCTAAATCCCTGGCCCTTAGACATATCTTTGATTTGACTTTCTTTGTTTCCTTCTTGTCTTGTTTGGACACTGTGTAGGAATAGCTTCAACACTAATGAGAAGTGACAGAATTTTTCCTATAAGTATCTTGGAAATACTTCTTTAGAGTCCCAGCTCACAAGGGTGCTTGAAATATTACAGAAGTAGATCAAGGCTTATGTATGTTCTCAGGAACCAAAGGCAATTCTGCTGTGTTTCTGACTACACATATGAATGCACATGTGTCCCTCGACGAAAGACATTCTAATATTCAGAAGAGAAATTCCAGTCAGAATTAGAGTACAAGGAAAAATAATCTCCATGGAGAAATCATCAAGGTACCAGCAGTAGAAGCTGAGCTGAGGCGATAGATCATCAGAAAGAGGACAGTGAGCAGCAGACGGTGCATGTGTGGAAGGCAGGCTCGCATAGTGCTGTCCTGTTGAGACCGAAGTAATAGTTTTACATATAACTGAACTTACAATTTTGAGCTAGTAAAGAATAAGGCCTCTGTGTAGTCTGGAAAAAATAACATGTAATAGCCATTTTATTGGTTTACAGACAATCGTAACGACAGCAGGTTTGGGGGAGCAGGTTTTATTTTGAAGATATGTACTTGTGACTTTAGTGTGGGATGTAGAAACCTAGAGAGAGCGTTGCTCATACCCATACAATGACATTAAAACCTCCAGGCAGTGTCAGTTCACAGCTGTTTGGAACTATCCGAAAGCTGAAATCACAGAAGAACCAAATAGCTTTTATGTAAGGCAAAGCCAGGTGACAGCAAGGAGCAGCCACGTGCAGAAGGCCCCCTTATTTAATAATAATAATTCTCCAAGAACGGGTGACAAATTGATAAGAATTAAGCATAAGAACAGAAACGTCGTAATAATTTGCAGCTTATCGGCTGTCTGCCCAGCCCTCCCTGGATAAGCACACAAGTGAGCAGGAGTGTGGAAAAGGCTGTCCTTGTGCTAGAGGCCTGAACATGGGAGAAGCGCTGTTGACAGTCACAAATTCTGTCTGGCTCCTGCCCCATGATGCACTTCAAACTAAAGTCTGACGTACTGCAGGAAGGACGGCACCCCTGTCACCCTCAGCACCAAGTGATAAATAGCTCATTGCCGTTGGGGGAGAGAACAGAATTATTTTCTTTTTGGGGGGGCAGAGGCCAGACGTACAGAGGACCCAAGTCTCCAGCTGGGAGCGGGAGCAGTAAACAGGCCCCGTCCGTGAGGGCGTTCACGCAGGCTTCCTCACATGGAGAGGGAACGGCTTGCTTTCCATTCTGCAGGTTGGCAGCCGTTGCAGTACAAGTCATCTTGGAATAGGGTCGGGAAAGTTTTAAGAGGAGGGGGCGAGGGGAGACCCCGTTTGAGGAAGCACAGAAGAGAGACCAAAGCCGGAGAAGGGAAATATATTAATAATTCTACCTATTGCACAGTACTTATACATTCTGAATCTCATTTACACCTGCAGTCTCTCATGTTAGAGAAATGATATGGTGTTTACACATCTGTGTCCTATTTATTTCACTTATGAATATGGTCTCGTTTCATCCATTTACATATAAATGTCTCTAACTTATCATTCTTCGTGGTTGAGTAATACTCCGTTTTATTTTTAAAAACCCACATCTATATCCAGTGTCCAGCTGATAGGCACTTGGGCTGCTCTCAAGATTTAGTTACTATAAACCGTGCTTCTATGAACATGGGTGCACATATTTCACTGTGATATGCTGCTTTTTAACTGCAGGGGAATGGGAAAAATTGAGAATCAAGATACATCATGTATAGGTACAAATTCTCAAGGTCACATATGATCATACTGGTACCAAAAATGTACAATCATTGTGCCAACCAACTCAATAAAGGGGAAGAAGTCTAAAAAATATTAATTGCAGGCAGTTCGATCCCACTCTTTTTTTAAATTGAATTCTTTATTGGTACAATTTATATACATCTCAAAATCACATATAACATTGGGAAATTTGTACCAGTATATGCCACAAGTTAATTCTCATTTTTACCCATATCCCTACCCACTCCCCCCTCCTCCCCCCTTTTCGATCCCACTCTTAATGCACAGTGCATTTAGACAAAATTGGAGGCTGGAATATCCATAGCAACAATGATAAATTCCGCTCAGCTCCTGGTGAGATTAACCCAGTGTCCACAATGCCCTTTTCCAGGCATAAAAATTTACTTATCTGAGTCTCTTATGGCCTACACAAAATGCTTGGCTTTCCACAAAATTTCTGCAGCATATGGAAAATCAAGAAAAAACAATACACTGCCAAGTGAAAGAGAATCAACAGAATCATATTCAGATATTATGCAGATTTGGGAGCTATCAGAAAAGGGAATTTAAATAACCATAATTAATGTGTTAAATACTCTAGTGGAAAAGTTTGACAACATGCAGGAACAGATGTCCAATTTCAGCAGAGAGAGAGAGAGAGAGAGAGAGAGAGAGAGAGAGAGAAATAGAGTGCTGTTAAGGATGAATCAAATGGAAATTGTAGATATTAAAAGCTCAGTAACTGAAACACTGAACATCTGTGACGGGTTCATCTTTAGAGTTGACACAAGTGATATAAGAATTGTGAACTTGAAGATAGGTCAATGGAAATTACACAAACGGAGACACAAAAGGACAAAGCAAGGGGAAGAGACAGAGAGAGGCATATCAAGCATCTCTGCAGAAGTATCTAGTAGTCACTTAGGTGTAGTTGGTATGCCAGGGAGGGAAGAGAAAACAGCGGAGAAGAAATACTGAAAAATAATAGCCACAAATTTTCTAAAATAAGAGCACAAACCAAATTACAGATCTAAGAAGTGTAAAGAAGAGTATATAGAAAAAAGCTCACCTAGATGTGTATTCAATACACTGAAGAAAGAATCGGAGAGGTCCAAAGGTCGGAGGGGAAGGGCAACACACACTATATATGAAGGGACAAAGAATTATGCAAGACACGTCAAGCATCCCACAGACTGACAGAAAATGAAGGATGTCTTTAAAGCTTAGAAAGCTTAAAACAAAACAGCTACACACCAGACTGTAGTCACTCCACGCAAAAATGAAGATAAATGTAGAATGTTTCTCAAATAGAAACTGAGAAAAAATAATGCTAACAGATCTGCATTATAAGAAATCAAAGAGGAACAGAAGAAGAGTCTGGCATCTAAATAAATAAAATGAAAAATAAACTTGGCCTTGAAAATATCATATACAAACAAGGCTGCCTTATTATCATTACATGATTTATGATTTATGTTGTGATTTAACTTGTGATCTTTGAGATACATTGACTTGCATTTAAACTAATAGACTAACAAAATGATCATATGCATAGCATTTTATAGTTTGTGTCTCCTACTACTATCATAGTAGTTTCTAAGTTATTACCGGTTTATGTATATTTGTCTGTATGTAAGTACAGTTTTATGATGGATATTAAAAGTTGTAATGAATCAGTACTGTGCTTCCAATATGGTACATATGAGAACTAGGAACCAATACACTATTAAAATCTAAGTGATCCAGCAATTCACTTACTATTCCATATTTCTATTTCTTAATGAACATAATTTGTATTGTTGTAATATTACAGTCCCCTCCTGCCCCAAATCAGCATATTCTTATTCTAATTAAACATATTAAAACGTTTGAACTGTTGTACATTATTAACATGCTCATATTGCATGAACTAAACTTTTTCAT
This sequence comes from Thryonomys swinderianus, assembly GCA_004025085.1. Taxonomy (NCBI): domain Eukaryota; kingdom Metazoa; phylum Chordata; class Mammalia; order Rodentia; family Thryonomyidae; genus Thryonomys; species Thryonomys swinderianus. Next base: position 60,113 of record PVIC010003310.1, read on the forward strand.
TGATCAAGGGACTTCAGTCTATTGTGAAATTATCCTAAAATAGAATGCTCGCATTTAACCACTGGCAGCCTAATTGTTGAGGTAGTAAATTTAATAGATTAAAAAATATAGGCTAATCCTATGATATATAATAAAAGAAATATTATTTTGCCTTCATATTTTCTTTCAAATAATTATCAAGCTCAGTAAGTTCCTTTCGACTATTAGGGATAGTGAAAATACCCTCAACTGTATTTTCTGAAGGAGATATGATTTAATTAAGTATTCAGGTACATTTTTTAAAAATCAAAATACTCCTTTAGAACCTTAGTATTTTTGATTATGACACTCGCATGTCAATGTAGTCAATCTTTTGCTACACCTGTTTATATAAACTATTTGTAATTTTTTATCTTCCCCGTTAATAAATATCTATAAGCAAAAAAAAAATGGTGCTGAATTCTAACCTTCCTAAGTATCACTGATAACATACATATCAGTTTAAAGGTAGTGTGTTGAAGAAATATATTAGTAAATATAATTTAGATTTAGTAATGAGAAGCACTGGTAAGTATTTTGGGGCTGACTGTATGCTTGTATGATTTTCATAGAAATGCAAATGATTTAAAGGCTTGAAGGAGAGAGAAAATAACAGCTTCCATTGTCTTAGCATGTGCAGTTGTTGATGGTTGTAGAGGGCGCCTCTTCCCTCCGTCTCTATCCTGCGTAGTCGGGTGGCCCTGAAACCTCCCTCTGGCGGCCCGTTGTATCCCGGGCCTGTCCCGGAGAAGCAGTCAGTTATCCATGCCAGGTCCAAGACTTGGTGAGGGAGCCTCGCCTCTGCCTTATTTACCCTGTATTTTCAAGGCCTACTGTATTGAACATTCCTGAGTAAATGGCACTTCGAATCTAGTAGTAATTTCATGTATAAAAGATGCATTTACAGTAAGATAGCAAGCTCAGTGCCTCTAACGTATCCCACAGTATCTACCCGGGGATGCCGGGACTCACTTAGCGTCCACAGAGCGTTGACCTGGCGCGTTCCTTATACAACGGGAGTATCCCTCCGACATAAAAGGGAGCTTCCTCCAAGGGGCACAGCGTTTATAATTATGGTTAGCCTCCGAGCAAACAAATATGTTTTCCGACAGACGCAGAGACGTTTAGGTGGAGAAGTCTGAAGTGGTTGGTCGATGCTTTCCATGTGCTGTGTTGTGTATCCGCGCCCTACAGCGCCCACCGATGTCAGCCCGAAGGGAGGTGTTTGCTGATCGTACTAGAACAAGAAATCTCCTAGGAGGTTGGCAACTCAAGTACTAGTGGATGAGCCAGGAGCTTCGTGCGCGGTCAGTTCCCCTGTGAGTGTCATTTACTCGGCAAATGTGGGAATTCACCCACATAGCGGAGCCTCGAGCGCTCGGTGCCCGGGACCGTCTTGCCCCGCGGCCCCTCTGTGCCCGCTCAGCCTCCTCCGCCGTCTGCGCTCCCTCCGATGCCCACAGAACGGCGAGGCGAGGGCTCAGCACCTGCGGTGCCCTTCTCCCGCGCAGCGAACGCTCAGGCCGGAAGCCAGTGCGTCCACGTCGAACTTTGTGCTCCTTTCAGATGAGCCCGGTTCCGATAAGCACGTCTGTCTATAAAAAGCGGACTCATTATTGATGAGTTTGCCGGCGCCAGAGTTCTGAAAGTCCGTTTTTCGAGTGCACGCATGTACTGGGAGGAGGTTTTCCGAGAGACCCCGAGGACATCTCCCCGGGCTGCCCACAGCCCCCCACCGTCCGCAGCCCCCGCTCGGCGCAGGCGCAGGGCGGTATAAACAGAATCCTGATCCCCTGCCTGTCTCGATGTGGGACCCGCAGAGCACTTCAGAAAACGGGTGGCAGATAGAGCAACTGCTGTGATGGACAGACTGTTCTTACCAGTCTGCCATCAAAATTTAATTTATGCAGATGGAAGAAAATCCTTGCTTTTCGACGAGACTTATTTTCTACAGTATTATTTTCATCTATGAAACATCAATACCTAAAGTTAAAAAGGTCTTTTATTAACTAGTACTTTTAAATTAATAAGGCATATTATTTATTCATTACTGCTTTTGTTTCAACTTATTTTTCATATAAAATACGTGTGCATAGATTTTACAGAATTCAGTCTGTGACAGTATGAGCCCCATGGTTAATAGTATTCAGTTAATTCATTTATTATCAGCGTGCACTTTCTTAATGTGTAAAAAAAGAAAGACACTACAGAACTTATTTGGAATTTGGAATTGAGGCTCGTTAATTTGATCATGAAATCACCATTGTCATTTATCACTATAAATAGTAAATTGAACAATTTTTCATCTGAATCTCCATTTTGGGTGTGTTGATTTAATTAAGTTCTTTTTTTTTTTTTTTTGAGACAGGGTCTCGCTTTGTAGTTCAGGCTGGCCCTGAGCTCACTATTGTAGCCCAGGAAAGCCTCGAACTCAGCAATCCTCCTGCCTCTGCCTCCCGAGTGCTGGGATGACAGGCGTGAGCCACCACGCCCGGCACTGTGGTGTGTGGTACTGACTGCTGGTGGGCGAGAGTCACCACACCCAGCATTGTATGTGCTTTCCGGGATCGAACTCAGGACTTTGTTCTTGCGAGGCAGGTGCTGGGATCACTGAGCTAAATCTCCGCTAAATCTTTTTTTTTTTTTTTTTTATGTAGCAAAATTTAAAAAGTAACAAAACTATTCCAGTCATTTAAAAATATTTAAAATATTCTCTAGAACACTAAAATTTTTTCTAGATCTACAGCTATATATCTGATAGTGCTCGTGTGGCTCCCAATACATGTGAAGAAATTGGGGTACTGGGGAGGCCAGGTCACCTACCCAACATGGCTACCGATTCATTCAGCTGGCATTCATTGTGTTTGTTTCTCAAATTTGAGAAATTAGTGACCAAGTAATCGATCGTTTTACATACCTGAGCTAAAAGAAAAGAAAATTAGTTTTGTTAGACAGTTTCTAAGTTTTTAAAGTCTGGGGGAAAGTGTTGGGGATCAAACCACCTTGAAAAATCCCACATTTATGCTCCTAGCAGTTTACCACTTGTAAGGTTGAAGATGCAGAGAGCGCAGGAGCGGAAATCACCCGTGTTTGAAGAGCTCACTGCGGCGCCTCTGGTGGGGAGGAAGGAGGGCAGCTCCTCCCAGGACTCGCTCCTTGAAGGGCGGGGGCATCACGGAAGGAGAAAGGCCGTGCCAGCAGACAGAAGGCACAAGCCGCGGAGACAGGGAGCGAGGAAATCAGGTAACAAAGTGGATTCTTTCATTTTAAACTTCAAAGAGTTCTCTGTCGATGGCAAGTTCTGGCTCACACTGCCGTGCGTGATGAGAGCGCCGTGGACCAGAAAGAACCAGGCACGGGAAACAGCCGCGCGTGCGCAGCACCGCGTTCCCGGGTGTGCTTTCCGCACCAGCTGCGGCGGCGCCTGGGCCTGCTCAGCAGAGCAGCAGCTCGGGGACAGAGCTGTCACCACAGGCCTCGTGAGTGAGGCCAGCCTGTGCGGGTGATCCTGTGAGATGTGAGCCTGAGAATCGTGTTTGGGACCAAAAGACTATCGTGATAAGCTTCCGTTCAACTATGTAAGCTCCATAACATCCTTAGAGGAGGGACGCCCTGAATTCAGTGAAATGAGAATTTCGCTGCATTAAAAGTCTCTTAATGGATTTTTGTATGTAAAGATTTCATATCTACGGATGTTTAGACTAAACTATGTTTCAAGCAGCACAGGAACATGTAAGAAATTATTGTTCGTGTTCACTTTTTACACCCAAACTACAGCTTTGATGTTTAAAGTAAGTTTTGCTGGCATTCCTACTGCACTGCTCTGGGTGCCCAACCTACATTAAACTAAGAGAGAGCTATCATCATTATTAGACCCTCTTATGACAGCACATGTGAAGGCATGTGACAGAGCTAAGCTTTCATAGCTAGCTAGTTTGATCGCACAACTTGATAACACACACAAACAAGAAAGGAGTACCACAAAGACATTTTCATGGATCTCTTTTAAAAAGTATAAAGTGACTTTGTTTTATTTACATAGATGTATTAAAGTGGAAAACCATAACTTTCTATGAAATAATAAAGTTTTTAGCGTGCATTTTTCTCCCTAAACATTAGAAGTACAAGTACTAGTCCCACGATATTTTACAAACACTAGTACTGTTAAGACTCATTTTTAAATTTTGCTGCATTAAATAATACTTATTTTACATAAAACACCTGCTTCTGTGAAACTCAATTTCCAGTTGAAAACAATGATGGAAGTAAAAGAAATACAAGAGAAAACACAAATCACTGCCCAGTTAGAAGCTCAGTATAAATTAATGTTTTTCTTAGCCTCGCTTTCATTTTCTACAGAAGTAATGGGCCATTTTGTTGCCTTGACTTTGGAGTAAAGTTTTAAGACTCAGAAAGTCAATAATCCTTTAGAAAGAAAATTAATGAGTCTTTCAGGACATTCAGTTTCAGTGATCTCACTGGAGCCTATTATACCATTAATCCAAGCAGTATTTATGTGATCACATATCTGAACTATAACTATTTTTGCAATTTTATTGTTCTGTTATCTGCTATGTGAATGTCTTTTTGATCATGGAAATTTTATAAAAATGGTTTCTTAAAATACCTAGTTTTGGTATCTACTCACTATGTTAGATAAATTTTAACTCTGAATAAGACTCGAAAACACCATTTTTCAGTGCCACGGAAATAAGGTAATGTATGTTCTTAGTAAAAATGAAGCTGCCATTTGTTCTGTGAGGAGAATAATATATTAAAGAGTTCATTGCTTTCTGAGACTGAGACATCCATGTCTCACGTAGATACTAACTGAATGGCGTTGCTTGGAACATTGTCAAGTATTCAGATGTAGAATAAATTTATGCAACATTTTTGTAATAATGACTTTCCCCAGCCCATGTGTATAGAGACATTATTTTTTAAAGTTAATTTGTGTGTATTACTGAGAATGGCAAAAATTTTAAGACATTTCTGAAAATTTTTAACTAAAGTATAGAGCACAACAATGAGGAATGTTTCAATCGGTATTAAGAATTAAAGCTATTATAAAAAATGTTACGATCAAAATCACCAAAATGAATTTTCAGTTATACATAATGAATAGCGTACATTTGGAAACCAGGTTATTATTAACTTCTTCATTTCAAAACATTGGCGGTGGTTGTTGAAGGTACATCCCATAATGCTGTCACGCCTTTGCTTATCCAGGTAATTTTAAAGCTCTGAGCTGCAAGAAAGCATTTTAGAAGGATACAGACTCGAGTCTCTTCATCATTAAGGAAAAGGAGAACAGAATTAGTTGAGAGAAAATACCTTATATGATAGTCTCATCAATCCTAGGGCAAGATGCCGGACGAATTTGAATCAGGCATTCATAATACGTAACAATTTAGTGAAGGATCTTGATAAACATGCTATTGACAAGGACATTTTGCAGAGTATAGGTGAAGATCAAATTATCTGATTATTTGGAGCTGCACAAGTTCTCTACAGACCATTTCATCTAATGTAGATAATACTAAATATGCTGGAATCACCACACTGCCTATTGAAATATTAGAAAATGTCTTCCCTTCTGAATTAATTACTATGACATAGCTTTTAAAAATTGAAATAGTAAAAGGGAACTAATACATGAGCTACTCACTGTGACTATCATTCATGCCAAGTAGGTGAAAATGTGTTCTTCCATAAGCATTTTGATACTGAGAAATAATTTCTAGTCACCAAATAGGCTACCCTGGGTGGAGGTCTTTGTTAGTATTTCTGTATTAAAATGTGTTTTTACAAACTAGAACAGACCGATCACCTTGGTTGGCAGAGGCCTTGACTCTTTCAAGCTGACACTGAATGTATTAAGTCGCTTTCTCTGCCTCAGAGACTCAGTTCAAAGCAGGGCGCGGAAGCCCGCAGCACGCCCACCGCGGCCCAGGCGGACAGGCCGAGCGAAGCAGCGCCGACAGGCCAGCAGCACTGCGAGCGCTGGAGATCGCTGAGGCCAAAACGGTCCACTCCGTCCCATCGATTCTTCACTTGGGCTTGTTCTGAATCTGGATTCAGTCGCTCAGTTAATTACTTTATGAGCCTCTTCCCTCCTCCTTCCCCCCTTCCCTCCTCCCTCTCCATTCATTTCCGTCTTCTCCCTTTTGCTTCCCTCCTGTCTTATTTTTGCTCTTTGTGTCTCCTTGTTGTATCGCATTGCAAAACGTGTAACTTAGTAATAACCAAGCTCCTGCCAAGGACAGCAGCGTCCCTTGTAGGCAAATTTGGAATCCAACCTTGTCAGCCTTCCTGAACTTTGAGCATATATCAGGCTGCCAAAATGATGTCTACTTTGGATATAGATGCAATCATCTAAACTCTGTGGGTATCAAAATAAAATCCTGTGCTCGACTTTTTGAACATACTCTTCACTATGGGTTTTCTCCATAAATGTCAACGAATTTTCAAACCAGAAAACGTAGAACTCTTCATTCTCTTTCTGCTTTCGCTCCAGCTTTACCGAAGCAACAAATACTGTTAGCTCTATCTTCGAAAGCCGTTCTAAGTCCTCCTGTTTATTTTGACTGTGAACATCTTAATCCAACCCAAAGTCATCCCTTATTTCTAGAATCCCTTCCTGAATGATCATCTATTTTCCATCCTGGTTTCCCTCCAAATCTAGTTTCCACAGGGCAAATAAATAATCTTTTAAAACATAGATCAGATAAGCGTGGTGCATGAACCCTTTCTATTGAAAATTCCCTTTGGTTTATTTACTGTGATCTCAACCCAAACTTCTGACTCATTTTAAAGGGCCTCTTGCTCCGGTCTGGGCTTCTTTTTCCCAACTTCCAGACCCTTATCTTCTTACCACCAGCTCCTCCCGGACACAGTAGCCTGATACCTAAACTTGCTGCTGCTTTAAAATGCTCTGTTTGCCAGTTTAGATTTAGCTCAGTGGTTCCAGCCCCTGCCTAGCAAGTGCAAGGTTCTATCCCAGTAACCACACACCACAGCACCGGGCGTGGTGGCTCAGGCCTGTCATCCCAGCACTGGGGAGGCAGAGGCAGGAGGATTGCTGAGTTCAAGTTTGGCCCGGGTTACATAGTGAGCTCAGGGCCAGCTATTCTGCCTGCCTAGAGGATTTTCCTAGATCTTTTGTCATCAGATTATCCGTTCAGGTCACATATATATATATTTTTTTTTCATTTTGAGTTACAACTCTACGTAAGCAAGTAGTGAGAAGAGAGAGGCTAAAACAACACATACTAATTGCATGGTACTTGTGATGAGTAAACAATCATAAATTTTGTGCTGGTCTCACCATTTAACAGTAAAGATGTGTAAAGGAAATTCTGACAGTTACAATAGCCATTGTAAGAGAAAGTATAACCTTTCAGTGTTCTTAATGATTTCCATTTGCCAGAATGCACAACATGGTACAAGTCATTTACTAAATGCTTTCAAAAGAGATACCCAAAAGCAGATTTAAGAAGTAAAATGGATGAGTTTGGTCATTGTTACTGGCCCAAGGGTACTTAATGGTGGCTATAAAACAGTCTAATGTGAAGGATTTGAAACACAAAATTCAGGCTACAGCCAAAACAGCACAAGACAATATATGTAATGTGATTTTTCTAAACAGCATACTGTAGATAGCAAAAAATTAAGAAAAATCTTAAAAATATAGATTTAGTTGGTAGTAGTATATCAATATTGACTCCTTCCATTATGTAAATATAAGATGTTCATAATAGGGAAATACCTGTGGAAAACCATGTTCTAAATTATTTTGTAAATCTCACATTGTTCTAGGAAATAAAACCATCAAAAAATCTATTTCTCATATTTTACAGAAAAGTATGTACTAAAGTTCATACTGTGTTAGTATTAATGTATATTCAACTGCATTCCTTATTTAAACTATCTTTTCCTGTTTTAGCTGAAGCACAAATATATTACTCATCTGCCAGTAGTGAATTTCTATTGCTTAATGCTCCAACTAACACATTATTTTGCTGGCCATGGCTATTTGGAAATATTATATATAAATGAAATTCAAAGTCTTTTTAATGTTTCTTTCCTTTCTGAGACAGGGATTTGCTTTGTAGTGCAGGCTGACCCTGAGCTCACTATGTAGCCCAGGCTAGCCTTGAACTCAGCAATCCTCCTGCCTCTGCCTCCCGAGTGCTGGGATGACAGGCATGAGCCACTACGCCTGGCACTGTGGTATGTGGTACTGATTGCTGGTGGGCGTGAGTCGCCATGGCCGGTATTGTTGTATGTGGTTACCAGGGATTGAACTCGGAACCTTGTGCTTGCTAGGCAGATGACAGAACCACTGAGCTAAATCCCTGTCCTGAAATTCAAAATTTGATTGAAGGCTCAATTTTTATAGCAAAGGTATTGAAAAAGAATCTGTGTCAATGTAAACCAAGTTACATTAATATACTGTGGGTTATAATTAATGTAACAGGGGCCATAACTAACCCCATTGTTTTCCAACATTAGAAATACATCAATTAAGAGAAGGTGAAATCAAATGAAAACAAATATTTAAACATAAATGGTGAAAAGATTATAAGAACGGATCCCTTTATAATTTTAATTTATAAGAATAATTTCCTAAAAATGATAGATAACCCCTAAGGAAACTATGACTTATAGATTTATCTTTTTTTCTCTTCCTTTTTCTTTCTTCTTCCTTTTTTTTTTTAACTTTAAGCAAATCAATAAAAGAGAACACCTGAATGATTAAATGCCTACAAAAACCTATAATTTTAGTATTGTGAAAGTACATATAAAGATAATAAAATTTAATTGGATTAATATGTTGATAGATAAGAATGCAAAATATTTGCCTTACGTTTTCCTATCAGTAATTTTTGATATATTGGCTAATTACGTTTGTTATACTAATTTAAATAACCCTGTATAACAGGCACATCTCCACTCTGTGAGCTGTAGCCCATGATTCATCTTTCCATGTAGCCTAGTCATGAGAAACATCTCACCTTAATAACCCTTTTGTGGCTCAAGGATTTAGCAGTCTAGCTTAGTTTGTACATTTTCACACATCACGTATTTTCTTTTCTATAATTTAGAGCGTGGAGTTCACACCACGGGATATACTGTCTTTTAATTAGTAGCATGTGCTGTTTCAGATGTTTACCTAGATGAACCGTGAACAGTATGAGCAAGTCCCATGAAGAGCCCAGCGTGTCACCGGAAACGTGCTTAGTTATTTTGTATCCTCTTCACTTCTGTAACCATTTGTGCTTCTTTAGCAGGTTGCATAAGGGATGATAGCTAAATCAAATGTCCTCTGGAACTAACCCTAAAGCAGAAGATGCAATTACATGATAAAACATGTTTTCCTTAGACCTCATTTCTTAAATTGTGGAAATCGAGGCAGTATTTTATCATTCTCTTCCTACTAAGCTGGGCTGTTTGCTTTGTTTGGACACAGCCAGGTGCTAGCCTGATTCATGCTTAGCACCATATAAAACATCCAACATCTCAAACACATAGGGATAACATGGATCCTTCCATTCTTCCAACAAAGTCAGTAACAAAAAGTCCTGAGTTGGATAGAAATAGAATTTCCACCTTGGCGCCTTGTTTCCCATGATTCCCTTCTTTTCACCTTATAACAGTGTTTTCAGGGTCATTCAAAAGTTTGTTTTCACAGATAAAGCAAGTTTATTACAGTTTTACCAACTTATGCATAAAAGTGAAAAAAGAGATCTTGTGACTGAAACCTCTAAACAAT
>PVIC010003311.1:0-26596 GCA_004025085.1 Thryonomys swinderianus
GTGATGAGGGGAAGGAATAAATATGATACAGAAAGAAAATAAAAGAGCATGTATAAAGGGGGGAGGAGGGGGGAGAGGGTAGGGATATGGGTAAAAATGAGAATTAACTTGTGGCATATACTGGTACAAATTTCCCAATGTTATATGTGATTTTGAGATGTATATAAATTGTACCAATAAAGAATTCAATTAAAAAAAATCAGTGGCGCCTGACGGGTGGGGTGCACTCTACTATGGTGCCCACATCACGCCCAGGATGGAGTCAGCGCACTGTCCCATACGTACAAACTCCTCTGTGGAAAACAACTCCAGGTGAGCAATGGGGCTGCACTTAGCCTGAGGCCAGTGTTCAAGGTCTGAGTGTTCATAGGCATGGTGACCGGAGCTGTCTAACTCCAACCAGCCAGGCACACCATGCCCAGGGCAGATGTTGGCAGCAAGGGGACATGTCAGCTGACACTGTAGTGACCCCTGTGACCTCAGAGTGCAGAGGACACCATAGTGAGGGGCCCAGGCCTCGCTCAGCCCCCTTCGGAGGACCAGCACCAAGAGCCTGGACTGGGACGGCTGGGGCAGTCCCAGTCATGGGAGCCCACCTTCCAGCACACTCTCCCTGCCTGGCAGCTGCTGGGCACTGCCTCAGCAGTGCCCTGACTTCTCATGCCCATGCACACATATGCCCACTGAATGATTGCTGTAGCAGGCATGCTCACAGTACACATCCGTGGCTGGACAGGGCAAGGAGGCCACTGCGGACCCCAGGACACACCCAGGGCCAGCCATAGCCCAGCACAAGCCTGAGTCGACAAGAGGCCTCACCGTCACCCCACCAAGGCAGTCTATGCAGACTGCACCAGCAGCAGCCTGGGCCACAGAGGCCAGCAGCATGCAGCCACCTGCACCCTGGGCCACAACCCTGCAGGGGGATCTGCATGTTTAAAGCTGTGAAAGCAAAATTGAAGAAAGATGCCTGACGAAGCCTCTAGGTGCATGAAACCTGACCCAGCACCGGCCTCCTCCAGGGTCCCTGCTGTCCCCCTGGCCACCGCAGCTCTTACCCTAACTCTAATCCACCATGGGGACTGAAGGTTTGAGTTAAAACCCGCTCACTCTGTTCTGCAAGTCAGTGTGAGGGTGGGACCAAATAGACAGGCCAAACTGCTGTCATGTGGCAAGGATCCCAGGCCCCTCCCTGGCTGCAGGGGTGTCCACCTATGACACTGCTTATGGCGAGCTGTGACTGCGTGCAGGCTGGGAGGAACATCCTGCTTCAGCCAGCCAGACTGCAGGTCGGCTGAGGCCCACCGGATGCCAGCGACCTCTGCTCCAAATACACTTCTACACTGAGGAAGCATTAGCCTCAGAACAGCATTGCGTGCACACTTGTGTGTGTGTGTGTGTGTGTGTGTGTGTGTGTGTGTGTGTGTGTGTGTACCTGCTGGTTATTATGTATACTGGAATACACCGACATGCGAATTTACATTTGTGCTGGAGCCTGCCCGACAAAACAGCAGGTTTGCGAAGTCAAGGGGTGCGGCTAAGAAAAAAAAGAAGACAGAGTAATGGGATCGGGAGGACCTCTCAGTCAATACTGAGCAGGCCCCGAGTTTATTCACAGTGCTATACTTATACAGATTTCAAGGACATTAGTGACGTTAGAAGCAGCTAACAATTGTCTACAGTCACAGTTAGAGACTTGGAAGCAAAGAACTGCAGAGTCAGTAAAAAAAGAAAAATGAAATAGTGTTTTAATTCTCACACCTGGTCTACAACTAGTTCTTTCTTTCTGAGATGTAACTTCTCTATCGTCTACTGTCTGGAGGCCACTTTTCTTGTGCCAATTCCAGTCTATTGGATAAGCTGTCTAGAGACAAGACTAACTTTATTCTCAGCACATCACAAAGGAGTTTGTTGATCAACCCAATCGCTAAGGAAAGAACAGCAAATTCTAAAATGAGGAGCAGACGGAGAACAATCCTGGGCCAGGGATTGTTTACCTCTTGTCCCCACTGATCCGGCACCCAAGGCAGCAACTAGACAGATCCCGTTATTCAGGATGAGGTTGCAGTTCTCTTGGGAGCTGGCAGCACCGTTCATAGTGCAGACCTCCTCACTGCTAGTTAGGGCAGCACCCAGTGAAGATCTCCAGGCCTCACGGTGGCAATTCCCAGGTCACTTCCCACACATTTGGAAACTATAAATGGAACTTTCTAGGAATAAGTGCTCTAAAACATTAGAAAACATGTCAAGTGAATGGCAGTATTTTTAAGTATTAGGCATAAGTAAAAAGGGAAGTCTGATTTTCTCCTTCTTGTTAGAATTTCAATTCCGTTTCCATCAGAATTTCAACCCAGCTGAATCTCTCCATCCCCCACATTTCAACCTCATTCTGGCCACATCACTGACACAGGAAGGCTGGTCTGCTGTTTCCAGGCGACCAAAATCCCTCCAGGCAGCTGCAATTTGTTTGCTTCCGCCAGCACTCAGAAATCACCACCAGAGGGCGCAGGTCCCAGTGTTGATTTATCCTTGCCACGCAGGAACCGCTCAGCTGGGTCAACAGATTTTCCTCAGAGCAAAGTTCTGGGTTGAAATAATTGGCTCATACCAGCCAGTGCTGCTCAAGATAAAAGCTACATACATCTGTGCAGCTCTGGGAACCACAGCTGCCCTCACACAAAGCCAAAAGCATTCATAAAACCTGTACCTCTCCCAGGCAGGACTCCAGGTCTGAGGAGGGGAACCTGGCTCTGGCAATGGCTGGGAACCAGCACTGCAGATGGAAAGACACCCGCCCAGAGCCCACAGCACTCTAAACTGAAGTCCAACTCCTGGACCCACAGAGATGGTGCCCAGCTGCCCTGACCCAGGGCTGCAGGAACCCTCAGCTTTCAACACAGCATCTGTGTCGAGGGCTAGGAAATGGATGAAAGGCTGGACATCCCCCAGGGATGGCCACACAGAGAGAGGCCCACCCGCAGGAGGCCCCATCCTTGCCTTTGAACTGACACCAGTCAGAGCCTCTGCACGACACAGAGCTCCCGGAAACACGGACACCTTTTCCAAGGCAGAAAGAAGCTGGGACCCCAGTCGCTGCCACGGGGACAGTGACAAGGGATGGCTGGTCTTGGGCCTTCCCAGGGTCACCACCAGGGCCACTATATACGAAGACCTGCAGAGCTTGGGTCTGATGTGGTCACCGTGAGCCTCGAAAGTAACACTGTGTCCCAGAGGCCCAAGCCTTGGCCCCAACTTGTTTGACAGAGTAAGGCGCCAGAGTGTGGGCTGGACCCACATGGGACACAAGGGTGACAGGCAGCGGCAGTCCAGCAAATACTGCTCTCCTCTAGGGGGAGCAGAGGCATCCCGGCTCCTCAGCACCAGCCCTTGGCGATCTTCGGCTGTCTGTCTACGTGGTGAACGCAAGGCAGGAATAGCCTGGCCGGTCTGGTGACAAGGATGGGTAGGTGGCCCACTGCCCAACTTGCAATCCATCAACAGCAAGCATGGGGTGCACGCAGGCCTGCAGGGGTGTCAGCAGCATAAATGTGTCCCTGCATGGCCCTGGAAATTAGCTCTGCACCTCTCCAGACTGTAAGCACTGCAGCAGCCAGGGTGCTGCTAAAAGGCTCTCCGGACACACGGACACGCACAGCCTGCCCAGCCCTGGCCCCACTCTCAGGGACCAGGCACGGGCTTCCTGCTGTCACCGAGGCCTAGAAATCTCAGGTGGAGTACAAGATGTGCTTCCCACAGGAGCAAAGATGGTAAACTGAGGCAAGCAGAGTGTGGCCTGATTCTCACCACTGAATGCTGAGGTTACAAAGTGTGGTGAGAAAATACACAGAAGTTGGAGGGTGAATGAAATATTGGTAATGCCCAAAGCAGGTTAAAAGCGTGCAGACCACAGAGCTGACCCCACAATTGGCTTGTTTAGACAGTGACTCTGGCTGAAGCCTATGTGCCTTTAGTCGCATGGTTCTGGCATCCTCAATGTCCTGCGCTGACTCAGCATGGTGACCTTTCATGGTCATTTTGACTCTCAGGAAGAGCCAGATATCTCAAGGTGCCCAATCTGGTGAATCAGGTGGACGAGGACATGGCATCATGTTTCATGAGCTGCGTCTCCACTGGGTGGTGCTCTGCAGCAGCAGTCACAGCATTTTGATCACACCTCACCCAGACTCTCAGGAAAGGACTCCAGAGCTGCTGTAGAAAGTGGCAGGAGTGGGGGCAAGTGTGTTCAAAATGAGGGGGCTCTCAGGGGAGCTGCAGCAGCGTCTCACCCTAGTAAATTTCTCTGACTGACACATCTGTGGGGCATCCGTGACCACACCTGTGGTATCTGTCACAGGGTGGTGGGCGAGTGCAGAGCAGCTTTGCTTTGAAGGGCAGGGTTTGTGGTTCTTGAGAGCACAGGGGGCACCCTTTAGGGCTCAGTGTGGGCACCAGGGAGGGAACTGGTCAGACCTATGGGGCCCAGAAGGGCCTCTCGGCAACCTAGAGACATCCATCAGCCCAGGCCTCTCTTCCTGGCACAGGCCAAAAAGACAGCTGGGGGGCCCCGGGATGACAGCAGGGAGACGGAGGAGCAGCAGGCATGGGTGCACAGGACCATCCAGGGCTCCCGAATCTTCCTCGACCTAGGGTCTGTGTTGCTACTGGCCTGGACACAGCCCTGCCTGCATACTCCTGGGGGCCGCCTTCACGTCTACCCTGCATGCATAGCCCCTCATTCCCTGCACACCCCAGGTCAGAATCCAGCAAGGACTTAGGTCACAATTTCCAGAGCTTTTCTGTCCCATCATTCCCAGAATCCAGACCCCAACGCAGAGGCCCTTGACTGAGGGCACATAAACCTTTGGAAACAAGAAATGAAGACACAGCCAGAGACAACAAGGGCAGAGAGACAAAGACAAAGACCAAGACAAGGCAGTCCGCAGGAGGGTGGGCCGGGCTGTCCTGGCCCCAGTCAGAGAAGAGCCCACAATGCTGTTGACCACAACTCAGCCACAGCCCTGACCTCGCTGAGAAAAGTGTGGCTGGCCACCTCCAAGGAAGCCAGGGTATGGAAAAACAAGCGCCCTTCTCCCACTGTGACTACCATGGCCTGCCGAGGTCACAGGGTTTCTCTTTTCTCTTCCCAGATACCGCTGCCAGCGACAGGAAGTACCGTGCCTGCAGCTCAGAGAAAGGGTGCTTGTGTCCTGGGCTGAGCCAACACTGTTCCCAGCCCAGGCAGGACAGTAGGCCTCTCTGCCTGCTGCTGGCCTCCCAGAGTGGACAGAGGTGATCTGTGACCAGCAGGACCAAGGGCATGACAAAATCCCGGGAAGGAAATCGGGCGCAGGGGCAGAAGAAGCACAGAGAGAAAATGGAGGGGCTGCAGGGGACTCAGCAGCCCAAGCTGTCTGCCGCAGGGGTCTTGGCCAGCCACTGTGGCTTCTACCTGCCACCCTGTTCCCTGCTCTGTGGCTCCCGGCCCAGATGCCCACGGCACTCGAGGGCCCATGTGCAGGTACCACAGCCACCACGCAGAGGTTGTCACGTGTCCTCACAGGAAGTGGCCTGGGAGAAAAGCCCATCATCCGTGAGGCCAGTAACTGCCCCTTGCAGCCGGTCCACATTCTGAGGTACACACACACAGGGACTGCTCAGCAGGAGAGACGAGGCCGGAGGGCCATCTTTCCACTGCACAGGGTTCCAGCAGCTGCCTGAGAGTTTTCCTGAGACACCTGCTGCCTACACCCCCTCAGACAGCAAAATCCACTCTGCCATGCTCTAGGCAACGAAATGACACAATACTGTGGTCCTGAGACCATGTGGGCACCATGCCAGACCTCTTGCAATACAAGGCCATTACTGCCCTGTATTTTAGGGAGCTTCCAAATTAGAAAGTAGAAGCAGAAAATGTTTTAAGCCTGAACTGCAATGGTTAACATCAAGTTGCAGGATAACAAAGGGATTTAAATTTTCCTTTCTGGTCTCTAAGCTTTCCAAGCAACTGGACTTCATAATCTCCCCCAAAAGTCAGGAAACTCACACATGAACCCAGCCCTTGAGATGAAGACAGATAAGATGCCATCATAAGAAACTGTGAGCTGTGGTGGGGCACACCTGTAATCCCAGCTCGCTGGGAGGCTGAGGCAGGAGGATCTCAAGTTCAACCCCAGCCTGGACAACTTAGGGATTTAGCGATACTCTGTCTCAAAATAAAAATAACAACTGAGGATGTAGCTCAGTATGAAGGCTCTGGGTTCAAATTCCAGTACTATAAACACACGCATACAGACACACACATACAGATACACATATCCATGTGCATAAACACTCAAGTACACACACAAACATGTTATACATACATACAAAGGAATTTCTAGGCAATACAAATGTGTGAGAGGTG
Source organism: Thryonomys swinderianus (assembly GCA_004025085.1). Taxonomy (NCBI): domain Eukaryota; kingdom Metazoa; phylum Chordata; class Mammalia; order Rodentia; family Thryonomyidae; genus Thryonomys; species Thryonomys swinderianus. The sequence goes on from PVIC010003311.1 coordinate 6,404, forward strand.
GGAGCATGTGTTCAGGCCGCTGACATCCTGGCTCTGGAGATCCTCTCAAGAACCCTCAGAACCTCCCATGCTTGAGTGAGTGCACTGTGATACTCACCGAGTATTAGATGCACATAATTCACTCTGAAGCCTCCATTTCTCCACTGCGCCAGGCTTCGCTACGATGGTCACTTCCAAGTGTGAAGACTGTAGTCGTCTCCCAGGCTTGGGAGCAGTGGCATCTAGCTGTCCCCACACGTGACACCCTGTGCCTGTGAGACCTCATGCTTCGGTCTGCTGTTCGTGTGGGCGGCTAGGGTCACGGCAACGCTTCTCCATAGGCCATGACACTGAGGTCTCCACAGTGCTGCTCAGTGTACTGTGTAGTTCCTCCTGCTACCTGAGTTCAGTGCCCCTGCCTGCAACCCATGGCTCTCGCTGCTCTCCGTCCAGTGCCCTCCTGCCCGCTCTGCCCGGTTAGACATGCCCGCTCACTCTGGACCACAGCTCCTGAGTGGTGTACTGTCCTACACGGCACAGGCGTGGTCAGCTTCTTCCACAACTGACCGGAGCACAGGCCATAGAGCTGTGCAGATGAAAGGAACATGTTTAGAGAAGAGTTTCTTGTATAAAGGACAGTATTTCCTGTGATGAGTTGGCAGGCCTGTAACCCCAGCATTCTGGGAGGCTGAGGCAGGAAGATCACAAACTGGACTCCCTCCCGGGCAATTCAGTGCTTTAGTGAGGTCCTGTCTCGAAGGAAAAATTTTTTAAAAGGCTGGAGAGGTAGTTCAGTGGAAAGGCCTTGGGTTGAATCCCTGTATTAAGAAAAGAAAAAAATGACAACAAAAACTTGGCAGTAAGAGAGGAGAGAGCTCATACGCTATATACTACTCTGACATATATAGAACAGTTTCACTGTTAAGCTGTTTAAGATTATCCTCACTTAAGGAACTATCAAGGAAAAACCAGACTGAACATTCAAATTAAAGATGGTCCTTCAAAAAGGATCCACTCTAAAAATGCTAAGGTGGGTGTCACAGTCTCTAAGGTAAGCAAAGTGGAAATATCCAGAACCTACCAGAAACTCCATGAAAGCCAGAAGAGAAGCAGGGAGGTCACATACTATGGCTACTGGCGGTGCTCAGGGAGGACGCTTCACCTGAGGCGGTGTGGAGTGCAGACCACAGGGGTGCGATGCTGCCCAAAGGGTGAGGAGGGCAGGTGCTCAGTGCACAGGAACGTGGTGGAACCTGGTGTCGCTGAGCAGCTCACTGGCCAAGGCCCCAGCAATGTCCCAGAAACCCAGAGTGCTGTAGCCAGGTTCACTGCAGGAAGCGCTGGGGCGCATCCCAGAACTCGAGTGGTCAAGTGGGAAGGTCCTGTCACCACCATGAGGTCCCCATGTTCCCTCAGCAGTGGTACAGCTCAGAGACCCAGCCTGCGCACCGGGTAGTGCGACCAGCACAGAGGCCAGGTTCAACATCCACCCGAACTGGGGACCCTGGGGCTGGGACACTGTGGCAGCTTCAGGCCCAGCCAGGCTATTGTGTGACACCCACTGGGTGCAGGGTGCCTGGCCAAAGGCCTCAGGGGTGCTCGGGAACCCGAGCAGGAGAGCTCAGACTGGGAAAGCCTGTTCTCCAGCCCCAAGAACAGCACCAGCACAAGTTATGACCCCCAGCAGCACACACGGGAGCACAACAGCCGTCCTGAATGAGCCAGCACTTTGTCCAACGGGAAGGGCACTCAGGTGGGAGTTGGGATGTAAAAAGAACAACGTGGCACATGCGTGTGCCAGCTACCCCTGAGGAATGTGATCATCACGTACTGCAAACGTGTCCTCCTAAGAATAAGACAACCACACTCAGGGACAGGGTGGCTGGCCTCCAGTCCCAGGGAGGGTGGCCCCCATGGCCAGGGCTGCAGCAGGGGTGATGAGGAAGCAGGACGCACAGCGCTGTTCTGCCTTATTACTGCAGTTACAGTGAGAAGCCACCGAACTGCATGTGGAAGCTGTACTTAACCCCTCACTTGCTGTGCAAATTATACTACGGTGAAGCTGACTTCAAAGTAACTATGTTTATGTTAAAAACTCCTGACCACACAAACACGGGCTTGGACGTCTACAGCTGCTTCACTCACAGTGGCTGCAAAGGGCCTGTGGCCACTCTACTCTCCTAGCTTCGGCATCTGGATCTGTGAGCACGGAAGACAGACCCCAGGCAGATGTGGCAGCACAGAGCCCACAGCATTTTGCCCAGTGACCCCACCTTTTGGGCATCTGTCCTGGCTCCAGCCCCTCTCTGGGACCCGCTCGCCCCCTCCCCAGGGAGAGGACCTCTTTCCACAGGCTGTCACTGTCCCAAGAGTGGAGCTCGCTCAGCAAGGAGCCCATGTGCAGTGAAACCAGCACCACATCTCGCCTGGCTCTGCTAGAGACAGCACCACGGCTGCCTCTACTCCCCTCTGGGGACCAGGCCACATGGCACATGACCCCTAAACCAGAGCTGAGCTCTCGGATACTTCTGACCCTGCCCAGGAAGGGCAGTCACCTGAGGTGCCAACATGCCCTGTGCATCTGGGCACTCACGTCTTGCAGGTTGTCGCAGACATGCCCCCAAGGTGGCCAGGTCCTGGAGGCAGCACAGGCCCTGAGCCTGTACTCTGCCCCTCCGCAGGCTCTCACGCCATTTGACTCCCCACTCTGCACACTGTCTGCCCCCACAAGTCCCCCAGGGTCAGGGAAGCAAAGGTGCTGCCCCCTCTCCTCCCTCAGCACCCAGGATCCCCTAGGCCCCATGTGGAATGTGGTGACCCCGGTTGCAATTTCAGGGTCATCAGCATCTCCCTCCTCGCTTGCTCCTACCTCCTCCAGAGGCCACACCAGCAGTGCCAGGCCACAGGCAGCATGCACATCCTCACAACTGCGGGGCCCGGCGAGCCAAGGGTGTGGGGGTACCGGTGTCTGGGAAACTCACAGGTAGTGTCTAACCTGGCCCCAGGTGCATGCGTGTCCCCACTCAGCAGCACAGACTCCAAGAACTGGGCATCTTGCACATATTTATTTCACTCTGCACATGAGGAGGACACACACACGAGGCTGTACAGCATTGATGCTCAGGATGTTGAAAGTCAAGCACGAGGGGACACAGACAGCCGGCCTGGACTCTGCCTGACGTAGCTCATCTGCAGTCAACAGCAGCATGTGAGTACTAGTTAGCACTAGAGATATGTCAGGCACTGGGCAGCTTCACACCAAGTTATAACACATCTAGACTTTGACTTCTACTCAAATCAGCTCACGTAGCTGTGTCCAAAGCATCGTACAGGACATCTTGGGCAGGCTTCACCACGGTGCAGTCCACGCCTCTTCACAGATGGGAGGAAAAAAAACATACAGGATGTGACTGCTATAAAAAACTCAGATGCAACAGGAACGTGTGCACAGTCATCGTTTTTTCATGAATAACAGTATTCCAGAAGGAAGGGACAAAGTTAGAAGTTGGCACTTAACTTCGAAATACAACTTCCTGTAAACCAAGGAAAACATCCAAACAGAACAAGGCCCAAGAGGGCGGCGTGGCTCACATTTGCCTGATGAAGCCACAGTGACTTCTCCACCCTCTTGACTTCAACTCAAAGAGAAAGAACCTCAAAGACATCCAAGTTCCATATTTTACAGGAAATTTCCTGAGACCAGAATTACTACAGCAAAACCAGAATTAACTGAAGTGGAGCAGCTGATTCGTTTCTTGCTTAAATATATGTAGCAAAACTGGTAAGAGCCTTAAGCTGCAAATTAATTTCCTCAGCCTCCATTCTCTTAAAGGCAAAGAAAGAGAGGCCAGGGCACTGCAAAAATCAAGTCACCACCCTCCAGACCCTGAAAGCTGCCAAGGCAGATTCCCAGGGCAGAGCATAGCGCAGACAGAAATAAAAAAGCATGAAGGCCCTCCCTTTGGGTTCCAGAGAAACCTCAGCTGACAATACAGTCACCACTTGTCAACTCACCAAGGAGCTCAAGCTTCAGTGACACCACACACTCCCTGCCTTTTCAGGTGTTTGGAGATGCTGGTGTGCCGGGGTCAATCTTACAAGGACCACGGGTGGACAACACATATGCCGGCCCCCAGTATGCCCACTTCCCCTGTCCCTGGAGGGGGCTGGACAGAGCCATAGCACAGCTGGACACAAAAAGACTGAGAACAGGACAGCGGTGGTGTGTCGCAGCAGTGCCACCTGCCCAACACACTCAGATCAGTGTCGGGGTGGATGTGGCTTCTCTGGAAGTTTGGCAGGTACAGACCTTGTACCACACCTAGTGCTGGCCCCAGTTCTGTGGCCTGTCAGGGCATCTAGCTAGTGTTTTCACAAGCTGTTACTACCTACAAATAGGACCCATAGTATCCTATACATTTTTACAATAAGCTGGCTAGATGTCCACTGACGATAATCCTCCCTGCTCCTCAGAGTCCAGGTGATAAGACCACGGGTGTCCCTGAGATGCTCCAGACAGTTCCCACAGGATACCGCCATCTGCAGCAGGAGCTGTGTTTCAATGAAGTGTCAGTGATGGGCAGAAATGCCACCTGGGTATGGTGCCATGTGGCCCACACTAGCCTCTGTCCTCTCCTGGGACCACTGTTACTTGGGAGCCCAATTCCATTAGTGGACATCACAGAAGGGCTGCTCAGGAAGAGTCACAGTGATAGTATTCCACAGATTTGATATTTAAAAAATGAAAATATTAGTCTGGACCCATTTCATATAAAACACTTAGCATCAGTAATAAAATTCTACAGAAAAAATGTACTACAATATAAAATGTGCATTTCCTTAAAACAGCATTATCTCCCATTGCTCTAGCACACTCCTACAACAGGCCAATGAACTCAGTACATAAAATCTGTTTTTCTCTCCTACAATGATTCACCGAACACCAAGACATCTTCCTGGCTTTTGAGCAAGCCTACAACGCCACTCTGGCTGAAACCATAAATTCCATCCTGGTTTGTGCATGAGATTGAAGCTGATCATTTCTAAAGACACTTAGCAGAGACCTTTTGCAATCATGAACTGTTCAGAAAGCCTAACTTATTTCCCAATTACTCACTGATTTCTACAGAGACGGCAGTGCCTACCTCCAGGTTAACAAGCAAATCGTGCTCAAGTCTGCATGATTCCATCTGTCTGTGTTCTCGGTGTGTTCATCTCAACTGCTCAACTTGCCCACTGCTCAGGGCAAGAAAACAGACTGGATTCAGAATCCAAACTAGTGCCCCATGGTGAGCCTATTTTCTGTCCTTAATCTTGCCAAACAGGAATTTCTGTGCATATGTATTTCAAAAAATAAAATGTCCTAACCAATGATGAAAAATCAATTCATTTATTGCTCATTCTTGTACCTTATCAGAGCAAAGCGTCCTGCCCTTTGAAAGTCACAATGCCAAGTCGAAACCCGTTGAATCATGTGTAAAGGAGGGTCCCTGCCTCACTAGCTTCCTGATTACACTCTGTCCCCCATACATTTGCTGAGAATCTCATGTGTAAAACCGATCTCCCTCATCAGTCACAGGACATCTAACACACAGCTTAGAAGTGGGTGCCAATTTGTCCACACCACTTGTTTTCAGAACTGTAACCTCCAAGGAACAGCATTGCTTTTAGCTCCTCCTACCAGCAGTGCCGCTAAACCGCAGGCACACTTCAGAACACTGCCACTTCCCGGAGCATGGCTGAGACTTCCTCACCAGAGACCCAAGATCTGACAGCAGTGCCATCTGGGTCCTCAGTGATATGTCACATGAGATCCACCTTGGACACACAGAGCGTGGTGTGCCCTACACTCACATTAGCGACAGAACTTTACCACAAATGTTTCCGTTATCCTTCTCAAAGGAGATGAGCCCACCAAACTTGAGCATACAGCAGCAAGAGCCTTTAGCTAAGTCACACAGCTCACCAGTTATGATTTTAAACTTCAGACCAAAAGCAGAACAAAAAGCCAGAAGTGTGTCTGACTTCCCCATGTATGCGTGGCCTCTCCTGGTAGTGAGGCAACTACCGGAGCCAGGTCTGGCTGCCCCTCTCCCTGTGCAGGAGAGCATGCTGCAGGGCTCTGAGCCCCATGTGCACCCAAAGCCCAAGTGTGACCCCCTCCTCCCACAGGAATCTTGCCCCACTGACCCCCACTAAGCAATGGAAGCAGAAAAGAATCGAGAAGAGAGAAATGGCGGTGCTCACAGGAAAACGGCCCACGTGTCGCCAGGCCCAGGAAGCGTCTACCCGCAAAGCAAATATCTATACAGCAGGCTACAGAGGCTGGAAGCCCTCCCCACAGTCTCCCCTCTCTTCCCCCCGCCTTCATACAGAGTGCCCAGCCCCAGGGCCCTCTACTAGCTGCCCACCCTAGGCCACACTCTGCTCCTCAGGATCAGGCGGCTGCTCAGGCAGGTTGAGGACAAAAGGAACCAGCACGCCACGAACATCCAGGGTGCCCGCGAGCGGCTCAGGCTCGAAGCGGCCATCAGGCTCGCCATCATGTGTGCTGTCGCGCGGGGGCACAAAACGCCAGGTGCCCGCACGGCTCACACAGTAGATGTCACCATCCAACGCGGCGCAGCGGAAGGACTGCAGGCCCAGTGCGCAGGGGGGCGGGCGCGGGGCACATGGGCTCCACTGCTTGGCCAGGCAGTGGTAACGCCACACGCTGAGGGTACCTGGCCCCACCGCACTCTCCTCGCTGCCGCGCGCTGCACCCAAGTCGAAGCGGTAGAGGAAGCCGTCAAGCGCCACCATGTCAGCCGAGCGCTCGCGGCTGCGGCTGCACGGGCACTCAAGCCACTCGTCGCGCCGCGGGTCATACTTGAGCAGGCGGTAGAAAAGCGACCCCCCAGACACGTAGATCTCGCCGTTGCAGGCAGCGGCCTCGTGTGCCACGGCGAAAGCGCCACGGGGCAGCGGTGCTACCGCGGCCCAGCGGTCAGCACGGGGGTCGTAGCGTTCCACGCTGAGCAGGCACTCACCGCCTACGGCATACAGGTGGCCATCCAGGGCCAGCAGCTGCAGCTGCGAACGCGCCTGGCACAACGGGCGCACAGCGGCCCAGCAGTCGGTGGCCGGGTTGTAGCGAAAGACGCGGTCCGAGGGGCGCGCGCGGCCGTCCGGGCCCGCGGGGAGCACACCGCCCGCCACAAAGAGGTAGTTGTAGAGCACGCACAGGGCGCAGCCACGAGCCGCCGCGCCCTCGGGCAGCCGCGTGAGGGCGCTCCAGCCGCCGGCCTCAGGGGCCAAGCAATAGACGGCCGCGTCCCCGCGCGCCTCAGCGTCGCCCAAGGGGCTCTGCGGACGGCTCCCCGTGCGCTCCCCCGCCGAACCCGGGGTGAGTGCGGCGGCCAGAAGGCGGGGTCGGCCGGCCCGCAGGCGGCGGCGAAGCAGCAGGTCACGCTCGGCGCCTGACAGGCGCCCAAAGACGGCGGGCTCCCGAAGCACCTCCAAGTAGCGGTCGCTCATAAAACGATAGGCGGCATCGCGCAGCTCAGCCAGACGCTGCCTCTTGGCCGCGCTCAGTACCTCGTAGCAGTTGTCCAGGCTCAACTGAGGCCCCACAGCGTCGGTGGCGCGCTGCGCGGCCCCGGGCAGCTGCAGGCGGCGCGCCCCGGCCACCACATCGGCCACGTTGTCGGGGCGCACACCCGCCATGCGTCCTCCGTATGCGTCGGCCAGCAGCAGGCGCAGCGCCTCCGCGCTCACTCCCTGCACGCGCAGGACATCCCGAGACGCGCGTGCACGGAAGAAGTCGCTGCGCGCGGCCAGCACCGCCTTATGCGCGCGCAGCCGGCAACCGCACACCTCGAGGACCAGGTCGGGCTCCCCGTGCGCGGACTCGAAGCCCGGGGGCACGGGCGGGGGTTCCCCGAGCTCCTCTAGGGACGCCCCGGGCTCCTGCTGGCACGCGCGCTGCTCCGGGGTCGCCGGCTCCGAGGTCACGGGCTCCTCAGGAGTCACAAGCTCCTCCGGGGTCGCAGGGTCTTCCTGGGATGCGGGGTTCTGGGGTGACAGAAGTTCTTCCGGGCGCGCAGGGTCCTCCGGGGACACGGGATCCTGCGGCGATGAGGAGCCCTCAGAGGTCGCGGGCTCTTCCGGGGACGCAGCTTCGGCGCTGCTGGCCACCCACTGCGACTGCACCACGGGAGAGGGCGGGGAAGCCACGGCGTTCTGCGCGGCGGCGGCGCGGGACTGCGGCGGAGACTCGTCCCCGGAGCTGAAGCACAGGGACGCGCGCAGGCTGCAGGGTGTCTGCGCCGGAGACAGGGACGGAGACGCAGCGCCCTCTGTTGCAGCCGCGTCCTGCTCCTGCGGCAGCAGGCTGCCCTCTCCTGGAGTCCCGCGCGCGTGGTCCTCTCCTGGGTAGAGGACGCAGGAGGCCTCTGAGTTCTCCATGGTGGGCTGGGTCTTGCCGCCCCCCGGGTCTCTGGCTTTACTCACGTTCCTGGCACGCGGTCAGATTTCACTTCTGCCCACACTTGTTTCCCTCCTGCTCACTCGCGCCCTTTCCTCTCCTGTCTTGGAGGAGGGGCGTTGGGCACTCACAGGGTGTTTGTACAGGGCTGGCCGCACAGACCCTGTCCCTTATGAGTATCATTGGTGTTAAGGCAGAGGTCAGCAGGAGGAGCTCTGCTTGTGTCCTGGGCTCCACCCACGCAGGTTACCTGGGGAAACCCATACCACACCAGCCAGGTGGTGTCAGGAAGTGGTCTCCGCACACCTCTGGGGCCTCCTCGTCCATCACCATTAGCCTTCCTGTCTTCCGGTGTCAAGCAGCAGCGTTTCCTACCATTCATAGCTTCTTCCTGTTTGTAGGAGAAAAAGAGACTTGAATTTGCCTTGTTCCCTGGGCATGTGGATGTGGTGTCAACAGAATTTACCAAACCCAACACCAACCCGGGTTCCAAAGCATAGGTTCAATTCTGGTGGTCAAGGGCATGGTGAGTTTTTGTTGTTGGAGAATTTGGTGATCCAGATGTGTAGATCTCTCAGATGTTTCTAGTGTTTCCTCCTTCTTCCTCTCCTAATGTAGGAGGCTAGGAAAGAGAGCCATTTCAAGCAAGAGGCATTCCCCAACAGGCCTTAAAGACAGTCGGTGGAGCCCAACAAAATGGCTATAGTTCTGTGGATCAGAAGGAGTCAGACATCAGTAGCTCCACAGTTTCCACCAGCAGCAGATTAGTAGAGTCAGGGACTCCTTGGTGAGCTGGTACAGCTGATCCTAGTGATCTATTATGTGTGACAGCCTTTCAGGCTGTTCTGGCCAGACAGCTTGGACTGGGTTACAAGCGTTTGTGGGGAGGTGGAGGGAGGCTTCACTGCCACCCACCTCCACAAGGACGCAGGGGCTTCAGCGCCTGTACTTGTCGGGTGCTTCTTGGAACCACTTCTCTAATACCCTTACCCAACTGCATAGATTTCACAGAAGAAAAGCCAAAGCAAGGAGAGACAACCTCAGCAGGGGACTGTGGAACCAACCGCACAACACCAGGACACATCTGTGCTAGGTGGGCAGGTACTGGCCGGTGACCTGACCTAAGGAGACAGTCTGCTGGCGGCTTTCTCCTCACAGGGAATCTTCCTCCACCTCTCGAATGGGGGAGATGCGATGGTGCTCAGGTCCTAACCTCCACCTGCTTCTAGCCCCCCACAGCCACCAGGGTAATGCTACAGGAAGTGTCCCACCCTCTTCTGCTTCACTGTGGAAAGGGCTTCCTTGTTTCTGTCAGCAGTGAGGTTGTCTCTGGACTGGAAACAGAGGACACGCTAGCTTCCCCTCTGCCTGCCTGCCACCTTCACCATGCTGAGTGAGGGCCATGTGCAGGAGCCCTTCAGTCACCTGGAACTCTGACCACAGAGGATGCTAACAAGTCACACCAGTGGGTGGTGCGTGAACTGAGCTGTGGCTAACCCAGTAGGGCCTGTCCAGCATCAGTGGTGGTGGCCTGACCCACAGGATAAGAAGATGCTATGGGACTTAGGAAATGAGGTATGAGTCACCCTCAACCTCGGGGCTCAGCAGTGTCCTCACAGGGACAGAGTTGGAAGTAGGACATTATTGCAGGCCTCATCAGGACACAGGAACCTTAGTAAAGAGTATGTCAGAGCTGTTCATCTGTTCGCAGGGCTTCAGGGAAGCACAGAAGATCACAAGCCTTAGAAATCACACAGGAAATCTTTGATCCAGCTAGGGTCTCAGAACATCCCTGCTCTGGCTGGATGGCACTGGGCCATGTGGAAGCCAGCAGGGAATAGACCCTACAGGCTCAAACCTGGACTGCCACCCTTGACACCCTACAGACTCAAGCTAAAGCAGGAGCAAGTCCTTGGTCACCACAGCTGGAGGAGAGCTGAGTCCCAGACTGCGAGGGTAGGCTGAAGCCAGTGCAGGGAAACTCAGCTGCCTCCCACACATGCCTGCAGAGTCCATCATAGCTGTGTTGCCCCAGGCTGGGCTTGCAGTGGTATCCTTCTGAGGTGTGGTCAGGCAGATGTGGATTTACCATGTCCTGCTGAAGGAGGCCGTGCCTGTGGTCTGGGTGTGGCCTAGCTGTGCAGACTCCTGGGTCTGGCCCCAGCGGACCAAGACCATCTGCATATGATCACCCAGCAGGTAAACAGGACCTGTCTGCCACACTACAGCAAAGCTGGAGATGGAAGCACCAGCATCAGACAGGTACAATGATCTCCAGCAACCATGTGCTGCAGGACTAGGTAGCAAGTGCCCTCGTTGGGGCTGCGCTGGGCTTCTGAAAGCCACTTTCCTGTCTCTAGGTGCCCTGCAGAAGAAGCTGTGCCCATGAGCAGGATGAGGTTACCCAAGGTGATGATGGTACCTTTCCTCTCCCGGTGTGACTATCCGTGATTATACCTTAAAATAGACAGAGGAGTCGCCCACCATGTGTCTGACCATCCCTGAAGTGTAGGGGTCCAGCCCAAGCCTCCTGACATCTGGTGTGCAGCTGTGCTCCAGAAAGGAGCTCCAACCCTGCAGCAGTTATACTGGAATCCTTGGAACAACCATGCTTGTTAATCCTGAGACATGGCAGTTCGAATAACACAGCAACACTTTCCATCAGAAAAGCCCCGGATATCAGCCATTGTGCTAAGATCCTGGACAGGGAGCCAGGGACCTGCACGGGCTCCCCAGCTTGCAGGTGATGCTGGGATCAGATTCCCCCGAGGTTCTGCCCATCCTGTTCCTGTGACTGACCAGTACTTCCCGGGTGATCATGGCATTTTGAGGTTTTCTTCCTCAGTGAGGCTCCCCAGGAGCACTTTGGGAGTCAGTGACAGATTGGACCCTCACACAGTACACTGGCGGAGGGGGCCTTCTTTTCTCACTGCAGTGAGGAACTGTAAGAGCAGCTGTGATGAATGAAGCATGTGCAGCTTCCCCTGCAGAACACATTTCTTTTGGGCCTAAACAAAAAGTTTCTTCAAGTTCCTATTTCTTCATTATTTATATGAGTGAAAAATATAAAACTAGCATATGATTTCCTTACATACATATTAGCATATATATTTAATGTGGACATTGGCATGTTCAAAGTTAAATGTCATACTTCATTATAATAACACCAGCTGCTAAAGATAATCTTCCTTTCAGTCAGTGGTAGCAGCCTTACTCCTGTTTTACCAGCAGACTTCAGGTGCTCACATGAACCTCCAATGCAAGTGTAGCCTTTCCAGTGACTTGGGTGTGGTGCCTGACACCACCGTGCCCTGCAGAGCCCAGGCCCCAGGGTTTACATGGTCAGCGAAGAGCCAATCAATTAGGAGCTTGAGAAAGAAAATAAAAGAAATATGGAAAACATGAAAACACCTAGTCTTAGAAATTTTTGAGGACACACAGGACTGCTATTTGCATTCAGTTGTGCACAAGGTCAGCACTGCCCTGGGCCCAAAGGAAAGGCCAGCATTGCTGGCATGCATGATGGCACAGGAGGGGATACCTAGAGCCAGTGAGGACACCCGCAACCTCGTTCCCACCCTCTCTGCACTCCATACTCCAGAACATGGCTCTGCAGGATGTCAGACACGTGCAGGACCCCACAGTTCCAGCTGGGAGGAAGCATGCTCAGGAGGGAGTCTTTCCTTTTGAAATGACCACCATCCAACAAGGTCCAAGAACCAGAAGCATGGCCTGAGGGTCAGCCTCCACCAGGGATACCTCAGCAAGAGACTCCACAAAGCCAAGGCACTACCCACAGCCTCTCCCAGTGGGTGTCTCGGGGATTGTGTGTTGACTGACTAAATGAGTTGTATCCATTGTATCTGGGGATACTGATGAGTCTCTTAGCGTGTAGCCTCCACCTCCCACCTGCGGCTCATGAAGGACATTCTAAGCCTGGATAGACATGGACATGTCTGCCAACACCAACTCTGCAGACACCAGTGTTCCTCTGTGTTTGTCCTCTGGGCCTGGAAGCCCCTCTGCCAGGAGGGTGCCCCTAAGTCCATCCATCGACCGGGTGAGTCAGGAGTCGCTGGCTACTCCCTCAGCAGCTGGATGGCCTTCGAGGAGTTACAGGGTGCTCACAAAATCTCGACTGCTAGGAGCGTCTCATCTGAGAAGCAGATGGAGGTCCCAGGCAGGGCCGCGTGTCCAGGCACCCTCATAGCCCTGCCCTTGGGCCTCCTATGTCTTCTTGGTCACACTTATCTCTGGCTGCCCAGTGTCCAGCCCTCTCTCCCCAGGCCCCACAGTCCTCCAGGGGCCTGGCCTGCCTCCTGTTCCAGAGGTCCTTAATGAACTGGGGAGGTGCACAAACACCTGCTTTCTCCAGGGTGCAGGAATCCTGCAGTCATTTGTCACACCCTGTCCTGCAAGAGGGTTCACTCTGCTCACCACAGGCAAAGCTCCTGCTGGGTGTGAGAAGTGTCCTCAAGATCTGCTTGCGGGGAGGGTCCAACCCCAGCAGGAATCCTGGACAGCTCCCTGGGTCAGGTAATGCAGGAGACCAGATTGAACTGTACTAAGCAGGCTTTAGATATTGATTTGGCTTATGAATTCAGCTATTGATTGGGACTATGAGTCACTCCAAGGCCTACGTGTGAATTGCTAAAGCTTTCAGCTGGCATATGGAGAGACATCCTCATGCCAGCTCATCACTGAGGTCTGTGATCAATGAGACTGACATCTCTATAGCAAGGACACACTGTGGCTGAGGAATTAGGACTCTCCAAGATCAGGCCTTAGCCAAAGTAATGCAGGTGGCTCCTTAGCTTATGACCTACAGAACAGGTCAGATGCCTTGTTAACTGTGACTGCCCTTCACAAATACACATAGTTACTCCTTTTCCCAGGCCTGGATCATTAAGTGCATTAGTTCTGCTGTTCCCTGAACCTACCTTCATGGCCCTTTGCTATGCTATCTAATCATAATACTGACTAGTCCAGAGCCTGTCAGCCAGGACACAAGTGACATCAGGTGGTCTTTAGCCAGGAGGGAGCTGAAGATCAACTCCCAGTCCCCACAATGACAAAATACCACCCATTATTTTTATTACTTATTCTTTGTATATTACTGTTTCATCCCCTGCTGTCCCTTTATCAGGAGACCAGGCATCCTCAGTAACCTGTCAGGTACCCGACAAGGTAAGGCCAGATTCCTGACCACCTGAACTTGGAGAATGCAGAGGACAGAGCAGGGAAGGTCTGTGGCCAGACACCCCTGTGCTGGATCAGCAGCTCTGAACCCCTGACCCTGATGACAGGGTGTGGCACTGGTACACCCTTGGGGTGTCCCTGTGTCTGAGGTATGCCCTTCTATGTTGGGCACATTGGGCCTGAATGTCCCTAGTCCCTGCTCTGAGGCCCCGGGTCATCAGCTGCCCACCAGTTACCTCTAAATTGGAAGTTGCAACACCTCCTCACCACCTCTTGCTCTGCCCCTGGGGAAGAGGCTGCCCCAGTAAAGGTTCCCCAGGACCTCATCCAACCCACCAGATGGGTGTGAGCCCCAAGCCCCACCCCGGGGCAGGAGACAGCAGGACTCAGGCAGCACACCCTGAGCACACACATCATGCTGGGTGACTCCCCGGCTTCCTGTTGTTGCTGATGGTAACACGCGGCTGCCACAGTGAGGCAGTGGGGGAGGAAAGTGGCTCTTTGGGACAGCAGACACCCAGACTGATCTATAGCAAGAGCAAAGCAAGGGCAGCTCCGCTGGCTATTTCTGGTTACAGAGCCACAGCTCGCCGATTCAGGCTCTGAGTACAGAAGAGGTCACAGGAGGCGTCACATTGAGGGTCTCTGCATCCACTTCATGGGACCTGTGTTCCAGGTCTCTGAGTGTGACCCAGAGCTGCTGAATCAGAAGCACTGTCCTTCGAAAGCTCACTCAGGACCAATCATGCAGCCAGACATAAAGATGACACTCAGATCACAGCTGAGTCACTGCGGCCCCCGGGATGGCACACAAACTATACCGCCCATCCTCAGGTATCTGAGATGCAATTCCACGCTGGGCTGAAAGTACTGCTGAAGATCAGAAGCTGCAGCTGGAGTACAGGGCAGCTCTGTGGAGTCGGCACCCAGAGGCTCCCGGCCACAAGAGGAAGGCAAACCCTGAGCCAGCCCACAGACCCCAGCGCAGTCCTGACCCAGATCAGGGCCCACACAAGAGGGACTGGCTCGTGACCTCGGTAGGTGCCAGTCCAACTCCAGGAAATGAGACCGAGGCTGAAGCCCGAGGGAGAGCTGGAGGGAGGGACATCCCTAAGTCAGGGTGTGGACAGCGCCAACCTGAGGTGGGGGGCCGCCTAGCCACCAAGGCAGTCCACATGCAGTGGGCAAGGGAGTCGTGTGGGTGGGTCCTGGGGTTCAGTCCAGCAAGCCTGTGTGCTTTCAGACAAGCCCAAGGTCCAGACTGAACTGCTTCTGGGTGGACTTGTATGGCTGCTGGAATGACCACACGTGTTCAAAGGAGCAAATGAGAGTTCATATATCAAGCTAAGTTCCAAACACAGACTTTATGAAGCTTTCCAGTTTGCAGTCACCACATAGTGCCATTGATGTGCTTTCAATTTCCCTATGTCCTCCTCCCCTTTCTTTCCCTCTCCCCTCCCTCTTTCTCTTGGCCCCCTTCCCAGATGCAAAAGATATTATCGTTTACTTTGCTCTTTATTTACATTTTGTGCTTCTCATAAATCATGTAATATTTACATTCACACATCTGATTTATTTCATTTGAACTTATGTTCTCAAGGTGCAACCATTTTCCCACAAATTTCTCAAGTTTGTCCTTCTTTGTGGCATAGTAGTACTCCCTTACAAGAAAATACCATGTTTTATCATCCATTCATATGTTCATGATGACTACACACGGGTTACTGTACTGTGATATCATTAACTTTTCTCAAGAAGGTATCTAGAAAGCAAACAGCTGAGTCAAATGGAAATTCCAGTTTTAGGTTTGTTTGTTTGTTGTTGTTGTTTTTGAGACAGGGACTCGCTTTGTAGTTCAGGCTAGCCCTGAGCTCACTATGGAGCCCAGGCAAGCCTCAAACTCAGCAATCCTCCTGTCTCTGCCTCCTGAGTGCTAGGATTACAGTCGTGAGCCACCATGCCCAGCATTCAGTTTTAGTTTTTTGAGGAATCTCCATGATTTCCATAATGGTTGTAGTAGTTTACATTCCCACCAGCAATGAAGAAAGGTCCCTTCTCTCCTGCAGCCCCTCCACCATGTTATTGTTTGATATCTTGATGATGGCCGTAATTTCTGGAGTAAGATGGAATCTCGGTGCTGTTTTCATGTATGTTTCTCTAATGGCTGCTGAGCATCTCTTCATGTGTCTATTGGTTACATGAAGAATATTGCTTCTTTTCTACAAGCAGTCCCTTTGGAAGCACAGTGGCTTCCAGGTCTCTAGGGGCTGCTCAAGGCAACCCCAGCATGCACATGAGCATCTAGTTGCTAGTTTACAATTCAACACATTAGTCCACTTGCCTCACAGCTGCAGGATTGGCCACCACTGCCCTGGTGGGCTCCCGAAGCCACGCGTGCTGTGTCCACAGATGTGTGCTGGCCCAGGGTGCATGACGAGGCCACAAGAAACCAGACTGCTCATGGACCCCCGAGGCTCTGCACCCTGAATCTCCCCATCAGTGCCCCTCAAGGGTGCCTCCCTAGGTCTTCTCTGTGCTGATTAAGATTTGACAGAGCCCCTGCTTCCCCACACGGCATCATCAGAACTGGTCAGTTCAGCTCCCACCTGTTCACTTCCTGCCCAGACTCTAATCCCTTCCCATGAGCACAGCTGTCCTAGGCCCAGGAAAACCCCAAGGTTCAGTCCTAGCTGTGCTTCTGTTTGGCTGGGAGATGAGACCACACTTGGTGGAGAAGAGGCTGAAGCAATCTATTCGCCACTGACTAGTGACCTAGGGCAAAGGGAGGGAGATGTGATAGGTGTCCCTGTCATTGAGATCTTGGTCTCTGCTTGTGAGGTGGAAATCAGATGTGTGATGTGACAGCTCAGAGCGCACTTACATGAGCAAGGAGTTTCTTCGTGTCCTGATTCAGCAGGTCCACAGCCGCATACAGAGTCCATCCACAGCCGTTCCAAGACCAGGCTGTGCACTGTGTCATCATCTGCAGTTTCTGCAGCCGCAACTTTGGCTTCCACCTCAGCGTGGTTCAGAGCACTGATGCGCAGTTACCTTTCCTGAAGCACAGGTCTGAAATTCACAGCCACAGTTCACGTAAGGGCAGCTCTGTCTTGCAGAAATGAGTCTGGGAACGAGGAGCACACGTGGGCAGATGCAGCTTCAAATGTGTGTGCCAACCTGCAAGCAGCAAGTCTGTGGCTTCTGGTGCAGTTTTTGGGACCTGGGCAGAAGCCTGTAGGGCCACATCTCCAAGTGTTCCCAGGGTTGACATGTGGCCAGGGATAGAAACTCCCTGATCTGGACTCAGATATGAAGTGATGAGACCAGGAGGTGCCAGCCCTGGCCCACTCTCTGCACAGAACTCTGCCATGGTTTGGCCCTCTGCCCAGGAGAGTGGAGGCCCTAGAGCCAGGACCATGCCCCCAGCTCCAAGTCACATGGAGGGCCTCCCCAGGGCCACCCCTCCTGCCACAGAAGGCAGCATCCTCCACACCCAGAGTGGCCTTGGGAGCAGCAGTCCCACCAGGTCCCCTGCGGTCACACAAGGTATCCTCGGACCAAGGCTCTGCCCTGCCTTATCAAACTGCAACAGGGGCACAGCAGACTCAGCGACGGCAGAGCAAGCTGAGACTCGGGGATGGCAGAGACACAAGCAGCCCAGACCATCACCACTGCCCCTGGGGCCTGACACCCTCCTGACCAAGCCCCAGCCCCAGTCAGCAGGCTGCTCCTGGATGAGCACAGCCAGGCCTTCGTACTGGTGAGGAGCGATGCAGCCCTGTCTGTAAGTCTGCCCAGCCCTCTGTGCCCATGGCTGGAGGATTCAGTCCACTTCCACTTCAGGCGATCAGGCGCAGGCTCAGTGGGCCCTGCTGCCAGTCCCATCCGTGCTTCCCCATGCCCGTGTCTATTCCTGACTCCTCTCACCAGTCTCCCATTCTGCTTCCTGGCTGTACCTGCTGCAGGATTTTGCTCTGTGATTACCATTAGGCCCACAGAGAATGCCTAACAGCTATCAGGAGCCAGGCCATGCTGGACTGAAAACAAACTCTTTCCCAGTTACACCAAGCCAGGCACATTTGGAGTAGGCTTCCAGGCAGAGGCCACGTCCAACTCTGGCAGGCAAATCCTCCTCCCCTCAGGCCCCAAGTTACCTCAGGTGGTCGGAAAAAGGCCACCAAGGCCCTGCTACCCCTCTCAGCAAACAGGACTTCAGGAATTCAAAACATGTTTCCATAGCAGCCTCGCAAAGGACCAGGAGGAAGCCTGTGCGGATGAGATTGGGGATGCTTTGGTTTGCAGCATGAACCCAGCAGAGCCTGAGAAACCTAGGACAGCCCGCCCCATGGAACAGATGCCTCGCGCGGAGGTAGCATCTGCCAAGAAAAGCAGCCGGCTGCAAACAACAGACATTGCCATGGCGAAGGAGGAGTGGCTCAGAGGGCAGCCCAGGAGCCCAGTGCCGAGTCCCGGAACCAGATGGACTCGTCAGCTGCTCCGGGTCAGGCCTGCCTGGAGCCATCACCCGTCAGCCCCATCTCCCAGCTCTACCTGTCCACTGTGAGAGGCCGCTGTCCTGATACTTTGTCAGACCCTAGTCTGCACGTCACTGTGACCGTTCCTTTAGCAGAGATTAACACACAAAGCAGCATACCCCGGGTAAAGCAGGTGTGGGCCTCGTGGAACTTTCTTGCCCCAGTATGGGGGATTGAACCCAGGCATGTTGCCACTGAGCTATATCCCTGAGCCTCTCATAAAATCAGTTGATGACTTTAAGGGAAAAAGACCAAGGCACCCAAGAAAGAGAAAACCTGTCCCCAGAGGGCCACAGGCTCCCCTGTGGCACCAGCTCTCCCCGGTGTGTCCCTTCCCCTCTGCTGCTGTAACCAAACCCCAGAAACTGCTCACTTACGAGGAAAGGGATTCATGTGGGTTCAGTCTGCAAGCTGAAGCCCAGGGCACAGCATTGGCATCTGCTCGATTCTAATGAAGGCCTCACACTGCCGTGAGAGAAGGGCAGGTGGGGTGCAGGGAAGGTGAACTCCGGGGGGGACCCTCTGTCTCAAGCAGCCATGCAGCCCGGAGAACGGGCCCGATTCACTCAGCACAGGAGAGGTGCTTGTCCCTCTCAGCACCCAGGGCCTCAGTGGAGGACGAAGCCTCCAGAGCAGTTTGGGAGGGGACAAACCAGTCACAGCTCATGACTCCCACCACCAGCCTGGTCTGCAGGCTCAGGGCCTATGCCGCCATAGCTGCAGGAGCTGATTCCTTAGACTGACAATCAGTCAGTCAACCAATGCCTGTCTCCCTACGCAAACCTGCACAGCCACTGGCTTTGCTGCTCAGAGATCCCTGAGCATTTGGGGCACAGGTGGCAAAGCTGGGGTGAGACCCTCTCTCACCCCTGGATGCATCTATGCCCCTGGAAGGAGCCACAACTGAGGGGGCTGAACACTGTGGAAGCTCCATCACCCCAAGGGTACATGGGCCCAAACTGCACCCTCAGAGAAGTGCACCTGGAGGCTCCAACCTTTGTCCAAGGGGTGGGGGGAAAGCTTGGTATCCCAGGGCAGGGTGGAGTATTCAGTTCCACACATTTTTCCCACGGTGCAGGAGGGTGGGTGAACTGAGGCAGGTCCCTGTTCTCTAAGTCCAGCAGCCCATGACCACAGGCCTGCTGGGCTCAATGGAGACAGTGGCCTCGCTTCCACCTGCCTCTGCGCCTGCAGGACACAGTCCTTGACCACCAGGACCCACCACAAAGAAGCATGGCTGCCAGATATGCTGAGCTGAGACCCGGGAACACACCAGAGAAACACAGCCATGGAGGGCTCATGGCTGCACCAGCCTGGGTGCCAATTCCCCTTCCTCAAGCGAACCCCTGCTTTTCTGAACCCAGCCTGGGCCTTCTGGGGACAGTTTTCCTGCTGGGACTGTGAATGGGGCAGGCGGATGCTCTCGCTGCAAACAGTGGCTTCCTTTTCAGCTGGGATCCGATCCTATGGGATCCAGTTGCTGGCGAAAGGGAACCTCTGTTGAGTTTTAGTTCTACTCTAAAAGTTGCTCATTGCTGAATGTTTGCAAACACGCCGCACACCAACAATAGAATTTCAGCACAGTAATTCCAAGAAAAATGAGAAGTCAGTTGAAACCACTGTGGAGTCTCAGGGCAGGGCAGCCCAGCGGGGTGCCCAAGCCGGAACCCCCCCCCGCCCCGCCCCGCACCACCCACTGCCAGGGGTGCTTCTGTCACAGCACAGCCCACCCATCCTAGCCCTGCCTAAGTGGTTCCAGACACAGCAAGCCACTGTTACTGAGCTGTCCTTGAGGTCGGTATTTAGGAAACCCTGAAATGTGATCCCAGACCAAGCACCCACCACCAGGAGGGCTCTTTGTTTCCGAATCCAGCAAAGACCAGGAAATATACAAAAACAGATCCTAGGAAACAGAAAGCCTTGGCTTCCTCATACACTCTCAGAACTTGTGTGGAACATATGAAGCCAGGTGCCGTTCAGAGTTGTCAGGCTAATCCCAAACCTCCTCCCAGGCAA
>PVIC010003311.1:26696-69552 GCA_004025085.1 Thryonomys swinderianus
GGGGGGGGGGGGGGGGGGGGCTGGGTTACTTCCGGAGGGCAGGCTCCCGGGCGGAACCCTAAGGGGAGGCCCAGGAGGGAGGCGGGTCTGGGGCCAGGCTGGATTTGCTCCTCATCTACATGCGGCGGGCTCCTCGCCCCGCCGCCGAGATGGCGGCCCCGGGCCGGCCGTACGCGTGAGGCGGAGGGGGATGCAGCGCCCACACGTCCGCCGTGCAGTGCACACCGCGCCGGTCAGGTCCCTCGGGTTCTGCGGGGCTGGGGCGCGGCCCGGACCCCGCAACCACTTGGCCCAGCACCACGGCCGCATCCTCGAGCGTCCGAGCGCCCTCATTGTCCCCGACCCGGAGGGATGCCAGCGCCCCCGCCACCCCCGGCCCGTGGTTCCCGCCTCCGCCCCTACCTCGCCGCCGCGCTCTCCCTTCACGCGCGCCCGGCCGGACGCGGCCCCGCGCGTGCGCACGCGCTCCCTCCGCACCTGTGCGAGCGCCGCGTTCGCGTCCGCGTCCGCGTGCTCAGGGCCGGGCGGTCGGGCCGGGTCCGCGTGGCGAGGTGCCCGGGACTCTGCGCGCTGTCGCCGCCCGCCACGGACCCCTCCGCGGCCCGCCGGCTCCGCGCGCTCCCGCCCTGCTCGGGCACGCGCGAGTCCGCCCACCCGCGGGCGCCGGGGACGCGGGCGGGGCTCAAGGAGTGAAGAGTGGAGGCGACGCGCTGTGAACGCAGCCGTGCGGCTCCGGAACCCGGAATGGACCCTGAGCATCTGGCGCCTCTGGTGTGGACCGGCCGGTGGCACAGGCACAGAGTCCGCCGAGAAAGCCCTGCAGCCCCACATGGCCCCTTTCCTGCAGACTTGGACTATGGACCAGAACCGCGTCTCTAGAATGAAAAATGTGCCAGCTAACTCTAGCAGAAACGGCCTTCTTCGGGCTGAAATAGTCTGCAACGAGCTCCATTCCTAGTTCATCGTTTGCTACCAAAATATGAGTCTGCTGGGCTCTTGGCGCGCCCTTTCTGCTTGAGCGGCAAACGCGTTGGCCTTCGCTTGGTTCTTTGCAGAGAAGCTGGGCTGGGCGCTCAGGGTCCCCGCCTGTGGGTGAGCTGGAGGATGAGCTGCCCTCCCTGGTGTGGGAGCAATGCTGATACCCCCCCCTCCTGCCCCGCAGGTGTCCTGTGGGCAGGGACGTTAGCACTGTCCAGCCTTCATGGGGTTTGTAAGCTTGCTGCACACTTGGCCCTCCACAGGTGTGTTTTAGAAAGAAGAAAAAAAACTAAGACATCTGCCCTCTCCTGCTCCACCTAGTAGAAGTTCAGAGTGGGGTGCCATGGTGTATTTTCACACGTAAATGCCTTGTTTTTAGGCTGTGGCCCACAGAGGCAAAGAGAATCGCAGAGGGGCTTCTGTGCTGGGTGCACTCAAGGTCCCGGGACCTCTCTCCAGGGCCTAACCCTTGATCCTGGGTAAACTGAGGATGAGAAACTCTTTGGTCTTAAAGGAGGTAATTCAAGAGTGTCAAGGTGTATGTATCCATAAAGCCCAGAGCCAGGCACCTGCCCACAGGGAAAACAAACAGGATGAAAGACTAGGAATACTGTCTTGCAATTTTCACGGCTCAGGAAGTGCCCAGGAGATGGAGATTCAATACCCTGAGGGGCAGACAAGGCTCACTGACTGTCCAGGGTTGTGGTGGGCGTCAGCCTAGACGCACATCCTCTGCTGGTCCCAGCCAGAGCCAGGGGGAGGCAGAGCTCGCCCCAGCTGGTGGTTGCAGACCTGGGCCCGTCGAGGCCAGGATTCTCCACTGCCTACTTCCATCCTCCTGTGGTGAAGGGTGCCAGCATGTCCCCTCCGGGCCCAGTGGGAGGATATAGCCATGTGCCCAGCAGCAGCTGAGTCATCCCCCCAGCCAGGACGCTCACCGGTCACCTCTGGCTCTGTTGTTGCCCCTTGGGCGTGCAGGAGAGGAAGGTCGCCCAAGCCACCTGTTCTTGGCTTCCTTCCCTGGGAGAAACCTGCAGGGTGCAGGTGGGATGCAGGTGCCCTCATCCCATCCCAAGGAGCTTGGCTGGTGCTTCTATCAGCCAGCAGACTCCATGCACTGACGCCCTCCCCATGAAGTTCAGTGACCATCAAGAATGGAGCCAATTGCTGTAAACACTTCCAGCGCCTTGGCACAGAAAAATAATTAGATGTGTGTTGGTTGGAAACAGGATTCCCTGGTTCCTTTAAATTCTGTCCGCACCATCTCCTGCCAGCCTGCCCACCCCATCTCCCAGCAGCTCCGCGCTCCGCCCGTGCACGCAGGGAAGTGTCCTCTTCCATGCAGCGTCACTCAGTCACAAGGCCCTGCTCCCACACATGCTGGGCTCAGCCCTGGAGACCTCGAGCCTGCGTGGCAGTGCTGAGACTGCTGAGAGTGGATGACGCATGTGTGCTGACCACACACTTGTGTCACAAGCACCAGACACGTCATTCCAGAAGTTTGGACCACAGACAGCACCTGGCTGCAATGAAGGAGTTGCCTCTGGGCATTTGCTGCCCTGCCCCGCGCTGCTGTGCCTTTTCAGACACTGTCCTCCTGGTGCTCCATTCGGGTCTAGGTTTCTTTTAGCATTTGCAAGATCCTAAGAGCAGGAGGTCCTTGCCACATAAATACCACAGTCACTAATTTGACAGGCCATTAATTTACTGGTGTTCATGATAGTAAACCTTTTTGTTTGGAAAATAAATTTAAAAGAATTTCTTTTTCAGACTGGAGATTGAGTCCAGGGCCTTCACAGTGATCTACGTCCCCAGCTTATTTCATTTTTATTTTGAGCCAGGGTCTCACTAAGTTGCTGAATTTTCCAAGTGAGGCTCAGACTTTCAGTCCTCCTCCTGCCTCAACTTCCCAGAGAACAGGAATGATATGTGTGTACAACCACAGATGGCAAAAAGAACGGGAAATTTTAAGTCACTTTAAAATACTTTCAAGGACTGTTAGCAGTGCTGGTTTTACTCTCAGCTCTGCAGACGCAGTGGGAGGCTGTCTCTGCCAGTGGGGGAGGTGGTTACAGTCTGGAGTCCAGTCTGACTCAGAGGAGCAGGATCGCCAGTCAGAGAGAAACACTGCCCATCCTTATGAGCAACAGATCTGGGGATGGAAGCCTGAGGCTGCATGCAGGGCTCAGACTGGCAACAAGGACCGAAGTCTGCAACCTCCTGTACAGCTGTACAGCTTTCAGCTCACTTCCCACACCAGTGCCCACCCCCCTGGTCTGGGATATGTTTTGCGCTTTGAATTAAAAATTAACCTCAAAGACTAACTGCAGGGCTAGGATGAATTGCCTTTTCAAATTGTTTGGAGTCCCAAACATAAGGTCAGAGCCAGGGTGGCCCAGATGAACACACTGGGCACGTGAGGACCCCACATGCAGACAACCACCGTCGCACCCGCCCTTGGCAGCCATGGCACTTCTTGCTGTCACATAAACCTGTTCTAAGTCACCTTGCTGCCACTGAAAAGGAAAACTAGGAACAGCTCTGATGCCACCTAAGGTTTAGCCAGACACAATCCCAAGTAAATGCAAATCACTGATCTTATTGCTAGTGTAAAATATCTAAAGCTCTGACTTCCCAGGCATCTTTACTAAGTGTCTGCAAAAATAGAAAATCCTCGAAAGCGCATTCATTAGGATTAATGGAGTAGTGACTTCCCGGAGGTGTAAATCGGATAGGGTCCTTTGTCTGGCAGTATACTGTGAATGTCATCAGTTTAAAGAATGTCACAGGTTGAATTATAGCCTTCAGAAAGATGAAGTCTCAGAACGGGATCTTGTCTGGAAAAGGTCTTCATGGAGGTGATTGGATTAATCAACTTGCAAGCGCCTACTCTTCCGTGCAGGGTTCAACCTCCACCCCATACCCAGCTGACTCAAATCTGTGGCTCCAGCCCCCAGGGTCCAGGGAGGCCAGCTGCTGGCATTGCAGCCCCACCTCTGGAACTCCTGCCTTTCTTTGGCTCTCCCTGCTCCCAGGCCTCTGACCCGCCCCACCCAGGGCTCCTCTGCTGTTTGTGGAGCAGTGAGGTGCCACCTCTGTGCCCAAAGATAGCATCGGGGAAATGCAAGCACAGGACTGAGCAGCACGGTGCGGAGGGAAGCTCTCTCCCAGACAGCAGCCTGGACCCCACAGTCAGGGCCAGAGCCTTTGTGCCACGGGGTGAGGCCCCACCGATTTCCATCCACACTGAAGGTCTGGAGAGCAAGAACTTGATGCCATCGTGGTCTCTGGTGGAGGGACCTCTGGGCAGCACCCTAGGCCATGGCCTCTTGCTGCTGGACACCGAGGCTCTGGGAGGCAGGGAGGGAAGGGGGCTCTGTGTCCGGTACTGCCCCGTGCTGCCTGGGACCTGTAGCATCCCTCAGGAAGCAAGTCCTCCCAGACGCAAGAGCCTGAGTGGCCCACTGCAGACACACATCTCCACGTGGGCTCAGCCCGTGACCTTCACCCAGAGCAACAGACAAGCTGCCTGATGGGCACAGCCCTGTCCTCCAGGGACCGTGACCGTGAGTCGACAGTGAACCATGTGGGTCAGACACTGCCAGTCTGCAATCTGTGTAGTCCAGGTGATGTGCACTGAACTTGCTCAAAGCAAGGCTCAAGACAATGTCTCCTGGTCTAGGAGTGGTCTTCCTCGGCTGAGCATGAGCCCCTGCTGGCCTGTTCCATGTGTGTTCAGTGTGGACAGACTGGCACTTCCCGCAGAGCCACGCAGTCTGCTTCCAGCTGCTGGCCATGCTGGCCAAGGACGCTGAATGCTGAGTTCAGAGCTCTGGACCATGTGAAGCCAAAACTTTCTGCTCACCCTCCACCTCGGCGCTTTGTTCGTCTGCTCTGTGCCCTGGCTGGACGCCGAGCAAAACAGTTGGGCCATTGTGGCAGAGCCTGGAGCTTTTGTCCCTCTTGGACTCCACATTGCAGCTGCCTGGGCTGCCCCAGTCCGGCCCAATGAGGTTGTGCTGGGGAGAGGCCGGCCCTAGCTCCCTAGGCTGGCAAGCCCCAGACACTCTGGGGCCCTGGCACCTGTCTGGGCAGTGGCCATATCTGAGGCAGCCCAAGGACATGGTGGCATCCCTGGCGCGCAGCCACTCCAGCGGCAGGGCTTCCCAGTCCCAGTTTGCAGGTGACCAAGGTCAAGGGCAGCAGCTCCCCAGCCCCAGCCTGGTTACCCGGTGCCAGGAGCCAGGACATGCCCACAGCTGCAGCTGCCCTGGGCCGGGCGAGGGGCAGGGAGGCACAAATGTGTCTATCCTGGCAGATGCCCAGGGTGCCCAGAGCTTCTTCACCCATTAAGCAAGGGTTAATCTTTCTCAGAGCCCCTGGGAGCCGAGGACCCCAAGGCTGGGGTGGCCGCCAGCTGCTTCCTGTGTGTCCACTTGAATAACCACTGTCCAGCAGCCTCTTGAGGGAGAGCAGCCATAGGAGAGGAGTGGGTGTACATGGGTGCAATTGTGCGTGTGTACCTTGTGTGTCCCTAGTATGTGTGCACAAGTGGTTTCCCAAAGTGTGTCCCCATGCACCGGTGTGCAGGGTGCTTGCTTGGTGGTAGCAGAGTGCACGGAAATTGCAGAGAGCCTCAAGATGCCCACCGCATTTCTCTGCGTCCCCCTTGATCTGGGGAGGACACAGCACCGTCCCATCCACTGGCCGACCAGTGCCAGCAGCAAGGCCTGGGCACTGCAGCCTCATCTTGCATGAACACCCAGCTTTGTGAAGCACTCTGCCACTGGGCATCAGACAAGCGGAGCAGGCTGTCCCTGTCTCCCAGGACCCAGAGGGAGGGAGGAAGCTCTGACTCTCACGGGATCCTGAGGGTGGGGCAGGGAACCCTCACTCCCGGAGAGCTCCATCCATCGGCACCCCGCTGTCCTGACCCAACACAGGTGCAGGCCAAGTTGGGGCATAGGGCCAAAACAAGGCAGGAGCGCGGGGCAACAGCCCAACACATGCAGCCACTCACCCTCGGGGGCCACATCAGAGGGCGTGGGCCCAGTTCCACTCGAGCTCTGAGCCTTGGGTCACAGAGCAGCCGGGAGGGTTTTGTATCATGGCTACTTGTACAACCGGCCACCCCTGCATCTCAGTTCCTGCGCCGGCACGGGGGCACACAGGAAGCAGCACAGCACGGGGCTCCCATGTAGGGAGAAGCCCTGGGGTACCACTCGACCAGGGTACCACCTCAAGGGGCAGGACCCTGTGTAGGACACCACACAGAGTACTTCCAGGCCCCACATGCAGACACTGAGCGGCAGAAGCACCTCCCTGAACCCCACCTGGCCAGAGCTTCGCAGGGACTTGCAGCTTGGGAACTAGACCCATAGGCCCCGGTGGAGCCCAGTCCAAATGGTGGGCTCCAGTCCTGAGCTGAGCGGTCCTGAGAGCCCCTCAGTGTCCGCTGGGCAGGGCACCCATGGCTGCTGTTCACATGAGTCCTGGCAGGCTGTGGAACTGTCTGCTCCATGGCCCTGGGGATCAGCGTTGTCACCAACCCCTGTGGCAGCTGAGACCTATCACTGCATCTGAGGCCCAAGGGCAAGGAGCCTGTGGTGCAGTGGCCACAGACACCTCTGCCCTGGGCCTCAGCAGAGCCTCTCCACCCTGACCCCCACGCCTACTGAGTCCAGGAAGGCCCACGAATCACGGTCCCATAGCAGCAGCAACATGACACACTTGGGCTTACTGTGAGCTGCGCCACAGCACACCTGTGTGTGCACCCTTCATCTTCTTGGGCAGGAGTGTGCCCTTGGAGGCTGAGTTCTCACAGGCGTAGGGAGCTCTGTGGACCTTCCCAGTGGCTGCAGCCAGGCCCCAAAGGGAATGGAGGGCAGGTGGCATGGCAGCTCTGCCACAAGGGCACCACCAGTGAGTGATTATCTGGGAGGAGACGCGTGCTGGGTCACTGCAAAGACA
The DNA here is from genome assembly GCA_004025085.1 of Thryonomys swinderianus. Taxonomy (NCBI): domain Eukaryota; kingdom Metazoa; phylum Chordata; class Mammalia; order Rodentia; family Thryonomyidae; genus Thryonomys; species Thryonomys swinderianus. The sequence continues at coordinate 33,645 of PVIC010003311.1, forward strand.
TGCAGCTGACATGCCGCCCTGAGAGGTGTTGTGGCCTGGGAGGCGCCCCGACTCACAGCCCCTGCCTCGTGCTGGCCAGCTCGGGACAGCTGGGCTGCAGCCTGGAAGGAGGCTCTGCTTCTCTCCCACCCACTCTCCCTCCTGCCTGCACCCACCCTTCTGGATTTCATGCACAGGAAAACACAGCTCTTAGTACTGTATTTTTAAAATAAAATGACTTTATTTATGTGCTAAGAGTGCAGCTAACAGTTTATGAAAGCTTGGGGTATTTATACAACTCAGCAAATATTTGGCTAAGTCATAAAATAAGAATTTTCAGGCATAAAGTGCTGAGAAATGTTTCCCACAATGCTTGCAGCAGGGTTCTGTCCTCGCTACCCACCAGTCACGAGAACATGAGGCAGAACTTCCAGTCAAGTGCAAGTCTGCGTGTTCCGCAGGAGTGTCTACACGGCAAGCGGGCGGGAGACCTGTTCTGGGGTGGTCCCCATGGAGGGGCCCCTTGCCAGGGCCATGGAACTGGGGGCCGCACCAACCTACCTGCCTGACAAAATGCCCCCCACCCCAGGCACAGGAAGCGCCCTCATGGGTCAGTGCTGACAGGTACTGAGCCATTTGGTTCAAAGCGCAGATTGTGTAAGAACTGCCATCAACACTGTGGTGACTAAAAGGCAGCTGTTAATTTTTAATAAGAAATGCAATAGAAAAATAGTGCTTTGTTAGGATACACAGTACACATAGGGGACAGCACTGCTTCCGGGACAGATGTCTGTGACCCTGGAGTTCATGAGTGCAGTGGGGACCTGGAAGGTTGTTCCCAGTGCCACACCCCATGGACTCTCCAGGTGAACGGACACCAGGACAGGCAGGGATGGAGCCACTGGGCACTTCAGGAAAAGCATGGCACCATTGCGAGTCCGTCAGGGACAGGACACTGCAAGCTCTGCCCACCTGGGCCCACGCTGCAGGGTGGATAGGCAGTCAGCAGGCGGCCACCAGTGGCTACTGCACGTTTCCTCCCCAGTGTAGTGTGAACACAGTGACCCTACGCACTCAGCAGTGGAACCTGCCAGACCATCACGGAGGACACCAGCTCTTCGGGGGCCGATGGCCGCGCCTTCCTGTGCACACGCCGATGGCCCTGGCCCCCGCACACCACCAGCGCCGAGCTGGCTTTGGCTCTGCGGGATGGTCGCGGCCTGCTCTGCGCAGGGGCAGCAGGGTCTCTCAGGAGGTCACCGGTGCTGCCGTCCTCGGCCCTGTGGTCCAGTGAGCTGGAGCCATGGGACAAGCTCAGCGACCCTGAGGACGACGACAGGTCCCTCTTCTGCGTCCCCAGCCCTGGCCAGTCCCCCAGCCAAATGGCTGTGTCGGGCTCCCCCTGGCTGGGGCATGAGGCAGCCCCCTGCCCGGAGGCCATGTCCTTGGGCTCTTCCTCAGGGGGCTCGGGGCCAGGAGGCGGGCTACCCCTGGCTTTGTCCCTGTCCTTGTGGGAGCCCGCAGCTAGGACAATGAACTTGACGGGGCCATTGTGTGCGTGGTAGGAGACCATGCCTCTTCCTGCAGAGGGACACGGGCAGAAGAGGAGGTTATGGGAAGGGCAGGGTGCCAGGTGACACCCCACACACCTCCCCTCGCAGGCAGCACCGCACGGGGCCTGACTCGGGTGACAGTGGTGGCACCGCTCTCTCTGCACTCCTGTGGATCTGAAGAGAGCTTTAAGAGTGATTACCCAAAAGACACACTGGGGTTTTCCTGAGTAGAACTCAGACCCTACACCCCCATCGTACTTTAATAAAGCAAACTGGACACAGTAGCATACAGCACTCTGGGAGACTAACGCAAGAGGATGGCATATTTGAGCCCAGTCTAGGCAACTTAATGAGATCCTGTCTCAACAAAGAACAGAAAGGCTGCAAAGTCACCCAGTGTAAAGTAATGCCAAAAGAAGTTAAAAAGTCCCCTTCCAGTTTTCTACATTAAATATCTTTCTATTTGTTCTGTGGAAATGTATTTTAGGAATAAAATGATGACACTATCAGCAGCTTCTGCCATTTTTCAGCAAACAGTGTCTAGGGTGCAGACAAAACTAGTGCCCAAATTCTGGCTTGAGTTAGGACTTGCCCAAACACCGCAGCATACCAGGCACTGACATCTCGCTGGCACAGATATGGGTGTCAGGCTCAAGTTGGAGAGGTTTGGGCCACCTTGCCCACCCCAGGACTGTGCCAAGCAGGTCTCCAGTTGCCAGTGAAGTGGTGGACAGGCCCGAAGAGCCAGAGCTGGCAGACCCAATGCCTGCCCATACCAAGAAAGGCGAGAGCGGGCAGCAGCTTCAGACCCCAGGCTCTTTCTCTGATAAAAGACCCATTTTCAGAGAGATGTGTTGAACGAGGGCAGGGAGGTGATGTGGACCCATGTTTCCAGGACAGGGGAAGCAAAAAGCAAAGGCTGGGAGGACAGCCATACTTGGGGGCACCATCTGCTAACCATCCCCTGTACACTGAACCCCACAAGACTCACATGCCCATGTGTCCCAGGGACAGGCAGGGCCCACTCACCAGTCACCTTGGGGATCCCCTGCAGACGAGGGACCGGGAGAGCCACGACAACTCCCAGGCTGGTACCAACCATTAGCAAGCCATGGCAGACGAGCAGGCTGGTCACAGAAAGCCGCTGGTGGCCTATGGAGAGTGGCAGGGGCTCCATGACCTATGCTTGCCCTAGCCCGTGGCACTGTGGGGAGGGGGGCCCAGAACAGCAGCAGGTGCATCCCTGGCTGTTCTCTGGCTAGGGCTCCAGGGGAGGCCGACCACCCTGGATCCATCTGCTTAAACTGCTTGCTGTTGTGTGGGGCCAGCTGGCCTCACAAGTGTGCACACACATGCACACATGCAGATACACAGAGCCACCCTTTCCCACAGGAGGCTCTGTCTTCTAGGAGCAAGGTTGTCCCCAGTGAAACACGAGGCCACACAGCAGGGACAGTGACACTGTCTCTTCTGTCTCCCCTGGGCCCCTGTTCTCCTGCAGGGGCACAGAAACCAGACCTGGGGCACAGCGTCCCTGTCCTGTACCTGGCAGCATGCCGTGCACAGGGGCAGCGATGTTGACGTCCTGCAGGTGCTCCAGGGTTTCCGTGTGGAAAAGGCGGAGGGTGGATCCCGTGGTAAAGGCCGCCCAGAGCCCGACGCCGGCCACAGCCATGTGAGAGATGATCATGCCTTCCTCCTGGTGGGCCTCCAGCTGGCCCTGGGGAAGACGGCCACAGGTCAGGGTGCAGCGGTGCCAGTGGCACTGGCCCAGCCTCTGTGGAGGTGGCGCAGAGAGGCCAGGCCCTTGCTCCACAGCGCACAAGGCAACTCGCAGAACCCCAGGGCTTTCTGAGTACTGAGGCACCTGCATGAACCCAGGACACAAGATTTCAGATCCATGGCTGCCCGGGAGGAGGCGCTCCTGGTGACTGCCGTGGGGGAGTGCTGGCCTCATGCAGCCACAGCTGCTATGCAGCTGGATACTGGAGGACGAGGATGACAGGGCCCCGGAGGCCAGGCTTGCCTGGATCCCCAGACCTTCCCCACCTCTGAACTGGATCCTGGCCTCGGTCTTGGCTGCTGCCCTGTGCCCTGCATCCATCCCACCAGTGACTGCCACCACACGCTGACCACACAGGGCCAGCTGGCAGCCAACTATTGCGGCTGCCACCACCTGTGAGGGCTGTGGGTGGCCACGGGGGGCTCTGAGCCATCTTAGTGCTGTAGCTTCCCAGAGGCCCAGAGTTCTCAGCCATCACTGTCCTGCACAACTCGGACCTGAAATAATGCAACTTAAACCCCACAGAGGCCTAGGTACAAGTTTCGTGAAGAGGCTGGGTCGTGGGGTACTGAGTCTGCTTGGAATAGTCACCGGGGTGTGGCTTACAGGGGTGTGTTCCTGTCACTGGCTTGGCCCACTCTGTTTCCCCTCCACTGTGTCTGGGCCACGCTGCTCTGCCATGGAGCAGCTGACTGAAGACTAAAACTCCTCCACACGGAAGATGTCAGGGAAGTGTTTTATGCAACTCCAGAGAGGGCTGCACCTACACGCTAAGAGATGGTCCACACGTCTGACGAAAGGGGGGCCTGTGGCCGCCACCCCTTGGAGCCACTGCACCTGCCCAGCACTCAGCCCCACTGTGCCCCGCTCTGTGAAGTGCACTGAGACCACGGAAGGGAAATGTGCCCGCTTGTGTTCTCGGGGGTCCTCCTTCGGCTGCAGGCTCCCAGGAGAGGTCGGCTGTGGACAGCGCCGCTCGAGGCTACGTCTTCCGCTCACACCCCGGCTGCACTGCTACTGTGAAGAAGCAAACTGATCCAGCCCTTGGCGCTACCCACTATGTGCTGTGACCACGTACTCTGCTGTGGCATCTTGCAGCCTGCAGGTGGGCAGTGTCTCTCCTTACCTGGTGGCACTGCCAGGGTGTGAGTAGGCTACTTCTGCCAGTCCCTCAGGCTGGCATCCTATCCAAATCCCAAAACCTAGCAGCCCGGCCTGTCTCTACGAGCCTGCCCTGAGCGAGCTCTTGCAGCATGGGAGCAAGGCCGCCCTTGCTCACGCTCAAGGCCACTGGGTGTGTAGTCACCATCCTGGGTTCCGTGTGCACAAGCAAGGATGAGCACAAGCCAATGACTCGAAGGGGGTTGACTCTGGCCACACATGGGGATCCAGGGCTAGTGAAAAAGCCTGAAGTGTAGGAGCCTCACAGTGTGACAAGGGAGGGTTGGGGCAGGGTGCTACATGGTCCTTGGTGATGCACGTGCTGTCCAGGAAACTGCAGATCTCCAACCTCAGTGTGTCTCAGATGACCACAGCTTAAACCAGGAGGCCGCTGAGGTGGCACTCTGGCCACAAAAGGGCTGGCTTTCCACATGCCTTTTGTAACTCGAGGAAACAACTGTCAGGAGCCAACCACTGTTTCACAATACAGCACGATGGGGCCCTTGGCAGAAGCCAGCATGGGGTGGCAAAGGTGGCCATTCTGAACTCTATCCTGTGTTCTAGAATATACCTGGGGGACAAGCCCAGCACTCAGGGGGCTCAAAGCGCCCCTTGCCACTGTCCCTTGGCAGCAAGGTGTGATTCCCTAGGATCTTCAGAGCAACACTGACTTCCCAGGGGAGCCACACGGCCAGGACCAGGCTGGGCCAAGCACAGGAGGCCGCAATCATCTCAGGAGGAACAGGCTGGGTTCCTTCCTCCCTCGCTCCCTGCCAGTCACCCCCACTTGGGCACCATGACCACCCGTCCATAGGGAGAACCACAGGCTGCCTCGCTCAGTAGTCTCCACACAGCTCAGACCCGAGGACCTGCTGCCCAACACCTGCAGTGGGCAGAGGCAGGTAGCCTGCTCAGAGAAGTCAGACACCAAGCCAGGGCCAAGGTCCACAAGCCAAGTCCCAAGCTCCTTGCTCCCTCCAGCTGCCAAGCGCCATGAGTCCACCAGCCCTGCTCTGGAAGGGTGCAGGGCTCAGCTCCAGCTGTTCTGCAGTGACCCCTCCGGTCGCCCAGTAAGCTGCTGGTGGGCAACGGTCTGAAAATACAAACTTCCTAAGCATCTGTTCTGAAGGTGATGCCTCTGGCGCTTGCTGTCCACAGCGGGGTGGTGCTCAAAAAGCCCACCCTGCAACCTGCTCCTGAGAGGAGCGCAAGGCTGGCCTTCAGCGACACCCTGCAGTTAGGAGGCACCTGAGGAGGGTGCTGTGTGGGCTGCCAGGCCAGTGTCCCCTCCCCACGTGCTCTGTCCAAGCACAGGAAGTGACTCCCACCATGAGCTCCTCTCTGCCAGGCCTGTCCTTGGTTTTTCACCCTCAAGGGCTGGCAAGGGGGACTGGATGGGGCACCACCCAGGCTCTCTGCTGCTGTCCTCCAAGCACTGGCGGTGAGCAGTGCCCTCAACTACCAAGTCAGTCTGGACTGAGGCATGGGCTTGTGGTCACCACGGATGTCAGGCAGAGGGGTCACCCATAGGTCCCCAGCACCTCTGCCCACGGTGCCTACTGGGCAGTAGTATGCCACTGGGGCACAAGCCTGGTTCCTGCTCTTTGGGGCTTTTCTATTGGAAACAAGAGCACAAGGCTTTGGGACCTGCTAGTCCACTCTGCCCAAGGCATCTGGGCAGAGGCAGGGCACAGAGCAGAGCCCAGGCACTGGGTGGTGCTGTCCACAACAAGGGCTTCATTATCAGGAGAGAAGGCGCAGGCAGGGTCACTGGAGGGCTGTGGCCTTGACATCTTGGCCACTCCTTGGTGGGGGAAGTCCTTCCCTTCTTCCTCCCTGTCCGGGGCTCCATCAGTCAAGAGTACTGTGTGCCAGGGAGACTCAGGGGAGAGGAACAGCAGGCTTCACAGTTAAGCAGCCATAGTAATCCAGCTGAAGCCAGCTAGGACCCACAGCTCTGAGAAACAAACCATGATGTCAGCGCCTGCCGGAAATCCAGAATAATCACCCTTGTGCTAAGGTCAGACTGGCTTCAGAGCTGGATTGGGGTTTTAAGTCTCCAAAATTTAAAAAGGGATTAAGGTCAGGGCAGAAAGCCACGTGCAGTTGGGAAAGAGCAGAGAAGCCATCCCAAGTGTCGGAGCAGTCTGGGTGTTCATGCTTTCTTATGTGGCCACCTGGCATTTAGAACATGCTTTCCCATCTGCTCTTAATGCCCAACAGGAGGCAGGAGCAGCACCTGGCAGCTGGTGGCACCCCTCCCTGTCCCATGGTGACATACTCAGAGCTTCCCAGGCTTTAGGGCCAGGCCACCCCAGCCTGACACACAGCCTCCAGCCCTGGAGAGCTCTGGTCCTCCTACCATCCCTCCACCCAGCTCCACCCAGCCCAGCAGAGCTCAGGGCCCTGCTGTTCCCATGCCACAGTGGCTGGGTGGCTCCTGCCCCTGTGAACAGAGAGCCCAGGGCTTCCCAGACAACCCCACAGCAGCTCTCATAAGACAAGAACTGTATGAATTTTGTGTTTGCTTCAGGGAGGGGACTTTTGTTCTCTCTATAAATATATTGTTATTTTTGTTTGCAGGCTTTTATTTGGATCCAAACATATTATTCTGAGATCTGTAGCATATAAGCTCTGGGAAGCATGTGGAAATGATATGGAGACTACAATGAAGTCATAATTTGAGAAGGTTTTTGGTGGAGGCTACAGAAACCATCTTCTAGCCTTTTAGGTATCAACTTACAATAAAAAATAATGGATTGTTTTTGGGGAAAACATTTTACAGGGATCTATTATTTCTCCATGGAAAAACAAAAACAACTACCAAAAGTGACTGCTGGCCCTTATGTATTTATTCTGAGAACCACTCTGGTCGCAGATGATATAGGCTCCTGTACTCAGCAGCCCACACTGTCCCCTCAGCCAGAGGAAGGATAATTGCACCCAGAGTACAGGGCCAAATCTGAGAGTTCTGTGGACACCCTGCAGTGTGTGGCTGGGCTGGGTTCTAATCCTGGGCCTCCTTAGGGACTTCATCACCAAGATGCTACCACCAGTGTTTCAGGCCCAGTGAGGAAACTCGGGAAGATGCTAGGGAAGCTCACAGGCACCCCATTATCCAGTTCTGGCACTGTCTAGCCTGAGAGCACTGGTGAGCTACAGCTCTGTGTTTGACTGAGGGCTTCTTTTTGAGCATGCAAGAGACACAAAATAGCATTTGGATGGAATATAACAGTTACTGTAAAAGGACACAGTTGTGTCCCCAAGGGAAGACCATGTCTCGCCTGTTCCCCAACACTCTCTAGCTGGCCGGGTCCTGGAACATGCAAGTCAAGTCAGAACACAAGGCTCCTTGTGCCCGAGTCTGTCCAGGACTCTTGCAGGTCAGCAGCTGCCAGAGTTAGAAGCAAGAATTTGTGGACAGGAAGGAGCTGGGGCAGCACAACTGCTCTGTGTGAGGCTGCAGTGGGGACACACACCTCCACATGTCTGTGCAATGCTGAGGGACCCCAGTGGGTGAAGATGGTGTGGCTGCAGTCCCGTGGACGGGAGCAAGTGACTTTAATAGTGCCAAGGGTGTGTGTGTGTGTGTGTGTGTGTGTGTGTGTGTGTGTGTACTTGCTATGTGTCATCCCTCATACACACAGGATCTGTCTACCCATATTTTTTATTAGGTCCTCTGCCTTCTTAAAATTCAGTAGAATTCTGCCGGGCGTGGTGGCTCACACCTGTAATCCTACCACTCAGGAGGCACAGACAGGAGGATTGCTGAGTTCGAGGCTTGCCTGGGCTCCATAGTGAGCTCAGGGCCAGCCTGAACTGCAAAGCAAGACCCTGTCTCAAAAAACAAAAAACAAAACAAAACAAAACAATTCAGTACAATTCTTTGTATATTAAGAATGTTAATTGTCGGGATCAATCCTATTGCACAGTAGGGACTAGGACTGAGCCAAGCTTTCCTGCCTGACGACCAGCTAGGACAAAACCGGACCTGAGCACCAGGACTCTGGGCCTTCAGCCCTGGAAACGGCTCTCTCTCCCAGCAGTCACACACCCTGTGGTGCTCCAGGCCAGAACTATACCAGGATCTTCATCTACATAATTCCTCAAGGACTATTGCCAACATCTGCCCTGCCCTCTCAGTCTTCTGTTACTCGAGATGGATATAATAAAATGGTGGCAAACTCGGCTTTTGGGGTGCTGGACTACCCAGAACAGCATGTATCAGGCCCAAGCTCACCTTCTTCTCTAAGTCTCATTTCAGACTGTTTATTAATTCACGTTGTACTGTCAGGCTCACAGGAGACTAGAACTTAACTGCAGAGGTTCTAGCTATGTTCACTTCCCCTATTCCCTACAGTTAATTGTTGGTCATAATGTGGAAATATTTCCCTAAGTTTTTCAGTACTTTTGAGACACATACAATATTAGATGTGAAGCATTCTCAGATGTCAGTATACATTTTCTTTTTATGTTGTGGCAGCTTTGGGTGTCTGGCCCATCAGTGAACATTTTCTTTTTCTGTCATGGCAGTTTTGGGTGTTTGGCACCTAGGAGAGGCCATCTCAGGGCCCCTGCTATGGTCTCCTGCAGCTCCAGGCTTCACTCAAGTGCAAATTCCTGAGTTCCAATCCAGGCAAGGTGTTTTTTTGTTTTTTTGTGTTTTTGAGACAGGGTCTCACTTTGTAGTTCAGGCTGGCTCTGAGCTCACTATGTAGTCCAGGCAAGCCTCCTCAGCAATCCTCCTGTCTCTGCCTCCTGAGTGCTGGGATTACAGGTGTGAGCCACCACGCCCAGCACTGTGGTGTGTGGTGCTGATTGCTTGTTGATTGCTGGTGGGCGTGAGTCTCCACGCCCAGCATTGTATGTGGTTATCGGGATGGAATTCAGGACCTTGCACTTGCACTTGTGAGGCAGGCGCCAGAAACACTGAGCTAATCCTCCGGCCCCAGGCAAGGTGTTTTGAGCACAGGGTATGCCCACTCTCTGGCCTCCCAACCAGCAGCCCCACTGGTGAGAAAGACTGCAGTGGAGGCTAATACTCCCTGTGTCCCAGGAGTCTGTGTGCATAGCGTGTCTATTACACAGCAGACAGATGGTGAGCAGTTACTTCCAGGCATGGGGACTGGAATAGGGTTAACTGAGTCTCCCAGTTAACCTATCTTCTGGGCACAATCTAGGAGGACCCCTTCAGCATGGGCCCGGGGAAAGTGGCTGCCAGGCTCCCCTTGAGTCAGAAGCTGGCATGGTACCTGGGCAAGCTCAGAAAAGCCTTCCACAAGCTGCCACATCCTCACCTCAATCGCATGTGTCTCGGCATTGATGATGAACACTTGGCCTCCAGATGCTGCCCACAGAGTGTCCTCCATCACCAGAAGACTCCTCACTGGAAGGACACCTAATTTTATGACTTTCTGTGGTTCCACATTCCAGGATCCATCTTTTAAAAAAAAAAATTGCTTTACTTCATTTGTGTGAAAGGCAAGGGGACAACGAAATAGGACTTTAAATAACAAAATACAGATCAGAATTTTGATGCCAATGCTTGTTTCAGGGTGTCCCACATCTCCAGAATTAAAGCCACCTCAGTGAGGCAGCCTTGTGTGGTGACGAATCATGACACACGTGGGTCATGTGCCCTGTACCCTGGCACTCTGTTTCCTTATCTTCAAAGTACGGACAATACTTCCACTGGCCTCAAAGGGTGTTTGAAAATTAAAAAGAAGAAAATGCATATAAACACACAGCAGAGTATCTGGCACATAAGTGTTCAATAAAAACCATTATTCGTGACAAATGTGTGAAGTGGCCTGGTCATCCTTAAGAGAAGCTGCATCCAAAATAACTGGGCACATGTTTACACTTCCCTGTTATCTACTTCAGTTTTAAATTATCCCCATATATATCCTGGGAGACTGTGCCAGTATGTGAGAAATCAAAATCGTGGTTAAAGGAGTTCTTTTCTGAGACACTCCTCCCTCTCCTAAGGCCCAGGGAGTGGCAAAATATTTTGGTTGGAGAATATTTCAAAGACCTATGATGAGATATAGCACAGTTCATATGAACTATGAGACAGGATTCATAACAATCATCTAAAGCACGATTTATGGCAGGGCTAGGGTGTGGCCCAGTAATTTTCAAACACCCTTTGAGGCCAGTGGCCCAGTGCTTGGCAGGCACTAGGCCCTGTGCTCACCCCCCATATTGTTTTTAAAAAAAGTTTTAGAGTGATGTAATTATCCTATAAATAATCAAAACGAACTCAACTCTCAATCCAGCCACTCAGTCTTCATGCTTAAAAATGCAACTAAGGGCTGGGGATTTAGCTCAAGTGGTACTGCGCCAACCTTGGATGCACAAAGGCCCAAGTTCAGACCCCAGTACCACAAAAAAAGAAAAAACACTAAGTCATCAGTGCCTCCTTCACATTCCAACTGGACAGCAGCTTCCTCAGGGAGAACAGGCTCAGCTCCTCCCTCTGCCTGAACTGAAGCTCTGAGGCTCCAAACACAAACCCTATCTCTGAACAAGAGTCTGAGCTGAGGGAAAGCCACACTCCAGGCACACCTGTGCCAGAAGGCAGCTGGCACAGGAATTTTATGCTGTGCTCAGGCTGAAGAATGCTGTAGGGCTGTGATGAGCCCCAGGGGAGGGCGCCTGGCTCCTTTTCACCTGCTCCAGGGCAGCATATCATGATGTAGATGTGATGTTACACACGCACACATGCACACACGCGCCCAGAGGAATGCTGGGACAGACATGCATGAATACATGTGATGCCCATGAACACACATTCACCTACAGAGGCACACAACTGTGCACACCCCTCACATGTGAGTGCACACACCTATACACACTCACACACAGCCCTTCCTATAGGGTACTCTCAGCCTGCCTGCAGATGGGAAACACAGTATTCTCTGGCTTTCATAGGCTCCTGAGGCTGTGCGGACTTTCTGTGGCTGAACCTGCATGTGGGTACCCCAGAGACAGGGCAGGTTGGTGCCTCTGAAACAAGAACATGGATCAAGACACTGAATTTTGGCTGAGGATCAGCACCAAACAACTGACCTCCACTTTCTGAGCACCTTCCTATTCTGTCCATAGCCTGTGGGTCCGGCAGGACTGTGGGCAACCTCAGTTCTTGCCTGTGCATGTGTGAAACTGGGCCAACAGGGCAGCCTCTGGGGATGACTTCTTCCGGGCCTATGCCAAGATGAGAGCATTCAGCCTGGCTATGGCACTGCTGCCAGACTCCATATGCAAGACATGAATTCGGTTTTGTTTATTTTTTTTTTCCCCAGCACTGGAGATTAAACCAAGTGGTGCTGTACCACTGAACTACACCTCAGCTCTGCTTTTTGAGACAGTATCTAACTAAGTCGCCCAAGCCAGGCTCAAACTTGCAATTTTCTTGCCTCAGCTTCCACAATAGCTGGGAAGCTGATGGCATTTTGACCCAAGACATTCCCTACCCAACTCCAGCTTGCCAGGTTGCTGGCAGTAGGAGCTCAGCCCCAGGTGCCCATGCTCCAGGAAAGAGGGGCCTTCAGCAGCCAGGATTAGGGTGCATTTGGCAGACCCCAGACCTATGAGAGGAGAGTGGGCTGGCAGAGCTCTATACAGCCATCCCACGTGGCACAGCACTCAGCCAGAAGTGAACCAGCAGATGAACAATCACCAAAACACCTAAGAAAGGAAAGCGCAACCAAAGAGCACAAGACAGTGAGTATCAGAAAGAGTCCAGAGCCTGAACAGCCTGTGCATCAACATTGCTCCAACACTTTGTGCAGGAAAGTGAGGCAGGCACGTGGGTACCCAGCCCGCCTGGACTACACCGCCAGCTTAGGGAGGTGGTGGCACTGTTCTAACCTGGCGAACTGCAGCAGCAACAAAAGAGCTGGACTAAATTCGCAGTGATGGAAGAAGTGGACGCCCACAACCAAAATCAGCTCTTGAGACCCAGATAAAACTTTCAGGTCGCTGACATTCCCAGAGCACTGAGAAACTGCTTGCCCAGTTGTGACAGCAAAGCTGGAAGAAAAAGGAAAACCGCAGAGCGGTTTCAAGGACCCCAGAGCAGCAACCCATGCCTGAGCAGGTTGTCTCCTTGGCCCCCCGACGGCCAGGACAGCCAGGCTGGGGGAGCCGGCAGTCACCCCTCCCACGCACTGAACCCCAAATGTCTCGTCACACAGGGCTGCCTAGAATGGAGCTGGCTGGGGGGGTGTCCGGCCTTCCGCACCTGTGCACCTTATCTGCCGAATAAACTTAACACTTTCCTTGCAAAACTTGAAATGACATTTTTTTTTCCTCTCTAGGTGACCAAAAAACCTTGACTGAAATGCAAGAAGCTGTGGGCTGATGAGAACCTGGGACTATGAATGAAGATTCAAACTCCCAAAGCTGCAGGGAGGACAGGTCCTGGTGAGAGCTGCACGGGAACCGTGCCTCAGCGAGATGCATGGGGCCACGCAGAGGGACTGCAGCACGGGGACCAGCACACACGGACTGGAAGGCCCTGTCACCACCACTGGGAACAGAAGTCACGGTCACGTGAGGAGCAGGGGGGAAGCAGACGAGAGGGGCACCCACCGGGCCCAGAGGGAAGAAGGGGAATGCCAACACCAGGCCATGCTGTGGAGCTCCCGGGAGGTGGTGCCAAAGGTCAGAGGTGAAGAGTGAGACATCAGGCAGGCTCCCCAAAAGCTGGCGCAGCTCCCGAGGGAGGGGAGAACACCGCACCCAGCAGGCTGGCTCAGCCAGCACACCGGACCTCTGGGGAACTTTGACAGAGGTGAAGACACCCTGCATGCTAAAGGGCAGAGCACAGGCAGGAGTGCAGGACCAATGGGAGCTGTGAGGAGCTGGGCAGAGAGCGGGTGGTGAAGGCGGTGGGGTCCAGAGGGCCTGGGGCATGTGGGAGAGTGAGAATGAAAAAGTGCTAGTACACAGGCTGTGGGGCTGCCAGAGGGCTCCAACCAGGAAGCGGAAGGAGGCTGTGGGGCACGAGGAAGAGGAAATGCTCCAGCCGCGTGGGAAGGGGCCCCGAATCTCAGGTACCCAGATGTCGGGGGTTGGGTGTGGCACAGTGAGTGGCACCCCCTGGGGAAGGAGACAGCGGCGGCTGCAGGCGGCAGCACACAGGGTGGAAGCCAGTTACCTGCGGCCTTGGTGTAGCTGGCCACCGAGCCGTTGACCAGGCCGGCATGCAGCCCGTGCGGCGAGCAGGTGAGGCTCATGACGGTGGACTTCTCAGGGGTGAAGAAGTGCTGCAGCCGCACCTTCTTAGAGCCTTGGCTGCTTTTGTAAACGGAGATGCTTTAAAGGGAAAGCAAGAGTCAACACAGGCTTCCAGAATTGTTTCAGAAAATGCCAAGTGAGGGGGAGGATTCTGAGGAACAGAAATAGTCACATCTTTTACTGTAATAAAATTTTATTTTTAATTTATATTTCCTATCTTGGAACTTTATATCAGAAAAATCATTTTAACTCTGCTTTACATGAGTCCTTGCTCAACATGATCATAACATAAAAATTTGCCTGTCTTATTCCAGAATGTAAGGTATACTTTACTATACTTTTGAATCACTGCGGGAACAAAAAGCCTAATGCTTTCTCCTCAAAAACAAAAACTCCCATCTGTCTGGGGAGCGTTTCCTGGACAACTCCCATGAGTGTGACTCACTGACCCTCAGCCAGCAGCGACCTGAGTGTCCTTTGTCCCCGCCCCACAGCCCCCAGAGTGTCTGTGGACAGAGTGCGGCTACCTTCCTTCCTCTGTGCCCAGGCAGATGGTGGGCACGTCAGGGGTGTGGGTGGCCGTGGGCTCGGGGTCCAAGGCTGCGCGGGTCTCTTGATGCGGCTCCTGGACAGGCACATACACCATGCACAGGATGCGTGACTCCACATTGAAGCACTCGATGACTTTGGGGCTACAGTTCTGGAAGGAGATGATGGCAATCTGCCCCATCTGGCTGCTGCAACTTCCGATCTGAAGCAGGGAGGACAGGCCAGGAAGTGAGCGCGTGCAGCTCCCGGAAGAGACGCTGCATCTCATACATGAGGCCACACCGACGTGTGCAGTCTACTCAGAGCCTCTTCTCTTGTCCATGTGTTCAATTAGGTTTCAGAAATTTCAATGAAAGGGCCTACTTTTTTCTTTTAAAAGATAAATGTACATAAATGTCCTGTGTACATTATGTATTTTATGTACATTAAAAACCACACACCCATCACTGAGTGGTAAGGGCCTATTCACAACAAATTTTAAATCCTGAAAAGTTCATTCATACCAACTTTAGTTGGGCATGATAGCTCATGCCTAAAGTCCAGCACTCAGGGAGGCAGAGGCAAGAGTATTGCCATGAGTTCGAGGCTTGCTTGGGCTACATAGTAAGCTCAGGGTCAGCCTGAACTACAAAGCAAGACCCTGTCTCAAAAAACTAAAAAGAAAAAAGAAAAACATCAACCTTAAATACATTGCATTAACACTAATGTTTACCAGTCCTTTGCAGAGGAAGATTAAAAACAATGAATCCCAAAGTGGGCCACACATTCAACATGCAGTACGTGTACCGACTGCATCTAAAAGGGAGCATGCCAGCGAGAGAGCCTGGAGCCCCCACTCTTGGTGAGTGCGTCTCTCAGTTGCAGCTTTATGGGGACAGGGCTGACCCCTGCTAACAAAAAACAGCCAGGCTTGTCACTGATTCCTCCTCCCAACCGATTCTGAGCAAGCTGTTCCTGCTTTGCTCCTTCCTTTGATCCTTTCAGGGAAGAAAGTGGACTGGTGGCTGTGCTAGTCCTAGGGCAGACTATGGCCAGGTGAGATGACAAGGCCACACACCACAGGTCTGGGAAGAACACAGTTCTGTAAAAAGCCAAGTCCAGCCTCTACCCATGCCCCAGGGTAGTGCATGTGAACCCCAGTAACCAGGGTCACATTGGGCAGGACTTGGAGGGTCAGTGCAGCTGGGAGGGGTCCTGAGGCCTGCACCGAGAAACAAGGTCCTCTGGCCCGAGGACCTGAGAGGCCAGGGCGAGTGAAGCAGGACCTCAGCAGGCCTTCGGGTGGGAGAGGCTAAAAGGTAAACGCTAGGTCCCTGGTGTAGACAGCTGGCAGGGCATAGGCAGGGTGAGGGGTACATGCAGTCCAATCACAGGGATGGAAGAAATATTCTGTAGTTTAGTTATCTTTGGGCTGAGTTCAGACTGGTGAAAATTTCAGATGAAAGACAGCAGGGATAAACAGAATTCCACATTTTTCCCAGCATCCTGAGCATTCTGCCTGCATGTCCGGGAATGACATAGGACACTGCAGCTTGGGACACTCCTGGATCCAGGCTTCCTCCAACACCAACTGCTGACCACGCTTCTCTGTGAGCTTGTGCTGATGCAGACTTACCCACAGGAAGCCGCGCGCCACAGAGCACGGGTCTGGCTGGCTCTCATGACTCGGGTAGGGCTCGGGGTTGTATGCGGCACACTCAATCTGAAGGGGAGGAGACCACACACGTGAGGGGCTCGGAGGCAGCATTTGTTCCATTCTCTTTAACTAACAGATTGCTCAGTGAGTTTTAGGACATAAATCATTAGTTTTAAATGTGTTAAAAAACATATGTATCTGTATCACTTTACAACAGTAAACTACCACCCATACCACTGAAGACAGATCTTACGTAGGAAGGCCACATAGTGCCTTAAGTGTGAAAATTCTTGTAACATCCTTAATTCTGCTTTACAGAAATGTTCTCTCCATTTCAATGACCTAGACTTTGTATTACCCTTAAACCCTTTTTCACTTTTGTTTTATACAAATGTGAATATTCAGATTAGAGATGGATTTTTCTTTCACTCAATTTTTATCTTATTAACTGGGCATTTAACTACTTTGAGTCACCTCTCTCTCAACTCTGTCTCCATCTTTTAGGCAAATCCTAAAACTTCCTTGGTTTTTTCGTTTGCTACTTTTCTTTGTTTTCTCACTTGTTTCAAATTCCAGGAACTTGAACATGTATAAACTATTTTTGTCCACAACTCAATGAGAAATTGGTTTATGTGTACCATATCGGATGCAGTAATCACTGCTTTCTCCAATCGAGCATTTCCAACACATTCAGACCTCTCCAACTGGTGCTTTGGAAATGTTCTTACAGTGTCAGTATTAACATTATGAATTTCCTAGTCTTTTTTTTTTTTAAGGAAAAAGAACTATACCATTTTCCAGTTTTGTCAGATTAATATTCAGAATATCCTGCCCACAGTGACAAAGCACTTTTATCTAACATAATTTTCCTTAACAACTATATGACAAAAAAAGCACAGTATTTATTTGCCCAATTCCTTGACTATTTGGCACATCCTTTGACAGTTTAAAAGTATATAAACTGAAATTTTTGGATTTAGCCTACAAATTTATTTTGCATTGAGGTTTATTACACTATATGTAATGGTTTTAGACTTCATTTTTTTTTTTTTTTTGAGACAGGGTCTCGCTTTGCAGTTCAGGCTGGCCCTGAGCTTACTCTGTAGCCCAAGCAAGCCTCGAACTCAGCAATCCTCCTGTCTCTGCCTCCCGAGTGCTGGGATTACAGGCGTGAGCCACCACGCCCGGCTTTTCTTAATTTTTTTTTGAGATAGGGCCTCGCTTTGGAGTTCAGGCTGGCCCTGGGCTCACTATGTAGTCCAGGCAAGCCTGGAATTCACAGCAATCCTCTTCCCTCTGCCTCCCGAAGGCTGGGATTACAAGCATGAGCCACCACGCCAGACTACATTTTCTTAATGTTATTTTTTGTACCAGAAATCAAACTCAAAACCTTGCACTTGCCAGGTAGGCACAGTGCCACAGAGCTTAATCCCCAGCCCTTCTTAACTAGTTTTAACCATCAAATTTCTCATACAGTTATCTCCCTACTCTTTTATTTTTCACTGGTTGCATTAAATCCTTCAGCGAACTTTTCAGAGAAGATCCTTGGTCGATATATTTCTTAACCAACCCCTTGGTATCTGAGAATGTCGTCCAGCCACCTTCATACAAATGCAGACTCAGCAGGGTGTATAATTCTTCTAAATTATTTACTCTTAAATGTTGTAGATATTGTTCACTGTCTTCCTCTGTCAGAGAAAAGTCTTAAGTCAATTTGACTTTTGCCCCTTCATAGGCGAACTGCTTTCCCTGTCTGGATCTTATAAATTTTTTTCTTTATCTATAAAATGTTACGAAGCCACCAGGATATGGCTAGGTGTTTCTCTGCATTGTTTTGTTTTGTTTTTGTTTTGTTTTGTTTTGTTTTTGAGATAGGGTCTTGCTTTGTAGTTCAGGCTGACCCTGAGCTCACTATGTAGCCCAGGCAAGCCTCAAACTCAACAATCCTCCTGCCTGCCTCCCAAGTGGTGGGATTACAAGCTTGAGCCACCAAGCCCAGCATATGTAATATGTGGTACTAACTGCCGGTGGGCACGAGCCACTATGCTCAGTGTTATTATAGGTGGTTACTGGGGATCAAACCAGGGACCTTGCGCTTGCTAGGCAGGTGCTAGAACCACTGGGCTAAATCTCTGGCCCTCCACATTAAGTTTTAAAGGTGCCCTGTGAGCCTTCTTCACCTGCAGCTCACTTCATTCTCCAACTCTGGAAACTGTCAGTCAGCTTGGGGTGGCTTGACAGGCTCAGTGCCACCTGCCTTGCACATCACACAGCTGCACAGTCCTGTGCATCTCTCATCTCCTCTCAATTTCTTTGGCTTTTTCCTCCCTATTCTGTGAGAATTTCTCTTGTTTTTCATTTACATGCATTTTATGTTGGGCCCAACCCTGCTTAGGTGCATCCTGTAAGTGGAAGCCACAATCTTCCATGTGGTCACAGCCCACCTGCCCCATAACAAACACTTTCAGAAGGGGCATAGTGCTTCCTAGGTACACAGGCTGGCACATAGAGATAGCATTGTCTCCATTCCTCAGTTCTATTCCTTTCTTCAGAATTGTGGCCTTAGGACCTTTTCAACAGGTCTTCACAAAATCAGGTCCAAATACACAGTCTTTTCAAGGGCCAAAGTTGATGAGCAACCCCATAATTCCTAAAATGGCATTCTAACACCTAGTCACAAATCTCAGGCTCATCACCTACCAAAGATTAAAACAAGAAGGTGAAAAAGATTCATATACAAGCATCCTGTGGTATCCCTGGGATCCCAGGATCACACAAGGACCCAAATTCTCAGATGCTCCTGTCTTTCATACAAAATAGCACATAATATATTTGCATCCATCCAGGGACTTTAACAATTACTTCTAGACCTAATGTGATGCACTCACCACATAAGGAGACATGACTGCACAGTGCAGGGAGGGTGAATGAAAAGAGTCTTCACAGGTTCCGTGCAGATACGATTTTATCTGAGTATTTTTGATCGGTTGAGTCTATGGTCCACGGTGTGAGTCCCAGACATGTACTTTGTAGATGAGGATTTGGTCTTTGGTGTTTTACTCTCAGAACCCTCAGCCATAAGGGAAGCTGAGATCATGGGACCCACCAGGGGGGATGAGGCCCAGACGGAGGGCCAGGAGTGACCAACGTGCCACCCACTTATTCCTTAAAGGCAGCTTGTCCAGGGCTGTTTTAACCATGACTTGTTTAAAGAGCTATAGAATTGGCTCAGTACGAAGGCCCTGTACTGAAAAAAGGCACGTTCCCAAGCCATGTAGAGCGTGAGGGTGCTGGCTGGCCATGCCCGAGTCCATGCTCGTCTGCAGCTGGGGTTGCTCCAGCAAAGTCAGAGGTCAGGCATGTGGCATGTGAAGCAGACACGGGAAGGCCTCTGGCCTCTGTGGAGGGAGACCTGTGCCGCACAGAGAAACAACTGTGCCTCTGGACCCATAGAAATGCTCAGGCATGGCAGACCTGTCACTGCTCATGGCTCCACTGATCTGCAGCACCGTGCCCAGCACTGGGCATCCCAGACAACATTTGGGCCTGGGTTTTAGGTTCTGAACAGCAGCCCTATGTATTTCCAATAAACATCCTCCCAAGAAGCGGTAGCCAGGGCTGTCCTGATAGTGCTCTGACCACAATCCTCCGTGGCCCCCAAAGGAGCCAACTCAATTGCGCCCCCACCTTGAATTCCGGCTGCCTGGCCACCATCACCGGCATGTGTCCCACCAGGAGCGGGTGTGTGTCCTTCTTGGTCTGATTCCCATCATCGTCCACACAGAACCAGCCCAGATGGTTGTCCTCCTCTGCAAGTAGAGCACACGGGAACCCAGAACTTGTCACAGGCTCATGTCCACCCATGGCCTCCGAGCAGCCATGCCAGAGGTGTGGCTCAGCCCCCTTCTGCTCCTGCATTGGCCAGCCGCCTCCCTCCCCGCTCCTCCCCAACTTCCCCAGGGTGCTGAGATGCTTGGACCACACACCAGGCATAAGGAGACTCCTCACATGCAGCCAAGGCCACAGGGACTCCAATGCACAAGGATGTGAGCAAGTGTTTTGTTACTGAAGCAAATGGCTGCCTTGCTTCCAAAAGCAGAAGAATGAAGCTAGAAGGAGCTCATTTTCATACCCTGTTCCCTCTGCAGAGAGCAGACCAGTTCCTGGCTGGCTGAGCTGCTCTGAACCTCACTGCACAAGCCACTCAAATATTCAGGAAGACAAAAGGAGCCCGGAGAGGCTACTTTGTGGGACACACATGGCCAGGTCAGGCTCCCTCCACAACACACGTCCCTTCCCTTCCCCTGGCCTCTGCACACGAGAGAACCACACTCTTTCCCAGGAAACACTTCAGACTGCACTGGAAGGAGGCCCTTCGTGCACGCACACACACAGCATCCCAGGAGAGCTGTGTCAATTACACACACGCGGATGGAGAAAAGGGGACTCAGGACAAGAGCACAATCATCAGCTCCACCCGCCCTCCCCTCGCAGGGATGTAGGGCTTGCGTCTGAGGCGGGAGGGCCGCACAACAAGGCAGGCTGCCCGCATGTTCTACTGCAGCCAGGTGGGCAGGGTGGGATGCTCCTTGGAGACATCACTCGTGTGCTCCCACTCACAGTGCTCATCTCAGAGCTGTCCTTACTCCGTGGGAGCACTGGCCTGGCTCCCACAGCCCTGGGTTACACAGAAACTTTTTGCAAATTGCCTGTGCTGGTGTTCACATACCCACCTGAAACCTCCTCCCAGGTGACTACAGGCACCCACCTCGAGAGGTGCCTTGTAGCCCTCTCTGGAGCCTGCCCACCCTGTAGGGTCCTGCAGCCTCTTCTTACCTAGGGCGAGCTTGGCCATCTGCAGGTTGTTGGTCCAGGCCTCCTTGATGGCGGGGGTGAAGGTATTGAACACGGCTGTGAAGAAAGTGGGCCGCCCAGACCTGCCGGAGTAACAGGTGAGCACTCACTCCGTGGAACACGCTATCCTGTGAGTGTGGCCGGAGTGACAGAGCCACTGACCGAGATGCTGTGCACCAGCCTGACAAAGGGCTGTTTTCTTCCCAGCTTTGCCAAAGTTTCATTTTAAAGTCACTCACTTGTCCTGCTTCCCAGGCAGCTGTAACTGAATCCTGCAGCGGTCAGCAGCTCTGATTTCATCTTCTTTCTTTAAAATCAGGCTCTGTAAGCCTGAGGTCCAGTCGTGGGCTACAGACTGGTTTAAATTCTACAAAGGAAATACAGATACCCATTTTTACATGTTTAAAAACACTAAGGAGAAAAGGCGAAGTGGGAGCTGTTACACAGAAATCCGGGCAGACCCAGTCATCCTTCTATCTGATTACGAAAGAACCACTACTGGCATCACGCAGCACACACACCACGGTGACAGTGCAGTCTCTGCACAGGGAGATGCGGAACTGAACTGTCCACCTCCCCAGGCAGGAGAGGCGGTGGGCAGGTGGGCGCCTCCTTGATGCAGAGAGGGGACCTCAGCTCCCGCTCAGAGGTGCAGGCTGAGGAGGGAGCCCTGCCTTGCGGTGCAGGTTACCTGGTAGCTCCCTTTGAGGCTCCCTATCAGCTGGCTGATCTGGCCAATGACATTCAGGTCATGCAGCAGGTTCTGCAGGTCTTGGTACAGCTGTCCCGGCCCCAGGTAAGCTTTATCTACCAAATAAGCAAAAAAAGAACACATGGGGTCCAACACCGTGTTTTCTAAGCTTTTGGAAGTAGTTGTAGAATTATAGAAAAATCACAGAACAGCATAAGTTCCCTGCCCAAAGCTCATTACCCAGGCTCTCCAGGTTTGTATCCTCATAAAAGAGTAAATTATATAATCTCTATTAGCAAGAGGTACCCAGAGGAGATAGTTAATCTGAACCAAATTTCCAATAGTTGGATGCCCCAACAAAAGTTCCCAGCAACCTCCAAAATTTAGTTCAAAGAGAATGGACATAGTTGATCTATGCTGAGTCGTGTCCACAGCACCCAATGAGTTCTGGGATGTTGGTGTGGGAGCAGGAGCTGGTGCTCAGACATGGACCCCGCTAACCAGCAAAGTGCCCTCAGGCACATATGTGCAGACTGTATACCACACCACCCCCATGACTCCAACCGATGTGCCACAGTGCTGCCTCCTTTCTTCTTTCCATACAAAGAGAGTGACCCAGCTCACACAGCCAGGCAAGGAAGGAGCAGCCGGCTCCCGCAGGCTGAGAAGCAGTAGCAGCGTCTGGGTGTCTGGGTGCCACCTAGGCACTTCCTCCCAATGCCCTGAGCTATTACACGGGGCACCAGGCTCTGCTGTGGCCACACTGAAACTTCCCAATTCCAAACAAGGGACCTGTAGGTGCCTGCACCCCCTTTAGCACACCAAACACAGAGGATCTGGGGTGCACCCAGCGAAAAGTGTGTTTCCCATCAGAGTCACTTCCTAAATGCACACATCCCCAAACACTCACTGCTCAACTGAGAAGTCACATTACAGCCATGTTCCTCTGCAGCCTCCCAAGCGAACAATAGGCATGTATGCATATGGCAAGACTGACTTACCACCCATCCAGACAGACTGAAGCATCAGGAAGATTCACGACAAAAGTGGTAAATCTGTCCTTTGAGTGATACAGACCTATCACCTTTATTTTGCCTTGCAGTGTGCCCATAACTCAGAATACTTTTGTCTAATAACACATATTTGAGCTTTTTTTTTTTTGGCAATATGGGGATTTAATCTAGGACCTTGTGTGTGGAATACAATTCTCTACCACTCAACTACACCTGCAGTTCTATTTGTAAACTTCTGAGGATAAATGCTATACATATTCCCTTGTACTAAAATTAGAAGTGCTACACTAGCTTTATTAACTTATCAACACCTACTTTACAGTTACAATTACAGCCACTAGCCTGTTTTCCACCACCATGTTCAACTTTGGGCACCCGCCTCTGCTCTGACACACAAACAGTAGGTGTACCTCGGCACAGCATTCGGTGATGTGCGTCAGAAGAAACTGCTCAGGTAAGGGTGCCGAGTGTGCAACCCCATCAATCTCGGGGCACCCCCACCAGGAGGCAGGGCACACCCCCACCTGCAGCAGGACACACGCCTCCATGCCTCATCTCTGAAGCATGATGTGGATGAGTCAGAAGGTGCTCAACCTCTAGGGAGCATTTCTGGGCCAGGGTGTCAAGGATCGGACACCCATGTTTGAATCTAGAAAGCAACCATGCTGCCTCCCACACCCTCGTGAGCAAGCCATGTGGTGAGAGAGAAACATGTCAACACTCGCACCAGGATCTCTGGCGATGCCAGCTCTGTCTGGCACCCTCACCATCAGGACCTCCTGGAACACCTGACCTCATCCAGCTCCACTCTCTCCACCAGAGAAAGGACACCACTGCCTTTCTGCACACCTGCATCTCCACTCTGGGGGACCAATGAAGCAACACCCGGGCTGTAGATCACAGACCAACATGTGCGTTACGCTAATGCTCGTCCCACCACACTCCCCAGCCCCAGCCGCTCTCAGGCTATTCCTCTGACTGTCACTGGCCTGGCGTCCGCCTACACTTGCTCCCTTTACCATCGAGCTTCACCTGTTCCTGTCCACCTGCAGAGGAAATGCATCAGACTCCTGTGTGTCTGACAGAAACAGTGATGACAGGGACCGATCAGTCAGCTCGCCTGTAGCTGACCCAGTGCCCGGCATGGCAGAAGCCAGGGCAGAGCATGCTACTCTCAGCACACAGCCAGGAATCAGATGGACGGCCCCCCAGGGGCTGCCTTCTGCGACCAGGGCCACCTCCCAACAGTGCAGGGGATGAACCCAGTGAGGGGCACAGCACCCCAGGAGCCAGTCCCTTCTACACATGGGGCTTGGGGGACATTTCAGATCTAAACCAGAATAGGTCATGTTTTATTGCTTGTTTTTTCTTTTTAAGGAAAAAGGTTGATTTGGCTTACAGTTCTTAGAGGTTTTAGTCCATAATTGGCCAACTTCAAGGCACGGATGACAAACAGGCATGGTGGAAGAGAAACGACATGGCACACCCAAGGCAGCAAAGGTAACAAGAGAGAGATGACAGTGTCTTCCTGCTCCTTTTATTTTATCAAGTAGCTGCATCAAGAATCAATTCCAGCTTCACATACTCTAGAAGAAACCTATGACTACCTCAGACTTTGTGGAAACATTCAGACTCAACTCATAACATTCTGCCCTTAGCCCCCTAAAGACTCAGGTATGTTGCTTTATGCAGAAGACACTTAGTCCATTTCTAAGAGTAGCCAAAACCCTAACCATTTCAGCATTGCTGCATGTACCTAACACCAGCACCTCGTGGGTGAGTTCAAGGTCTGCTGCCAGCTCAAGCAGTAGTAGCAAGTCTTTCCACTCTCTTAGTTGTAGAGGTCAAGCGCCTATGAACCAAATCCTGAGAGAACTTCCCTAGGCCACCTTTCTGGAATAATTTCCTTAGGCAGCCACCACTTTGGAACAACTTCCCTAGGCCACCGTTCTGGAACAACAGCCATAGGCTGCTGCCATTGTGAACAACTTCTTAGGCTCTGCCATTTTGGAACCACAACCATAGAGTGTCATTTTGGGACAACTTCCTTGGACACTGCCATTTGGAACAACTTCTCTAGGCTGCTTGCACTTTGGAACGACTTCCCTTGGTTGCTATTTTGGAACAAATATTCTAGGCTGCTGCCATTTTAGGAAAATTTCTCGAAGCTGCTGCCATTTTGGAATGACTTCCCTAGGCAGGTGCCATTTTGGAACAACCTGAACAGGTCATAGTTTAAGTGAGAGGCATGGAGTGTCCTAAATCTTCAGATATCCTAAGCCATCAGTCAGTGGCTCAACTGTCCTGCCTCATTTGGATAATGTCCATTTGTTTCTGTGGAAATTAAGCAAATGTTTGACTTATGTGAACTCCCCAACCCATGAACAATGCCTGTGAAGCCAGCTGCACATGCAGCATCAAGTGTACACACACTTGTGGAGCACCACTGGCTGTACACGTGCCCCTGACCACACAAAGGAAAGAGGAGTGGACACAGAGCCGACTCTGCTGCTAGAACTTTGGGTTTCCATAGTAAGAACTGTTTACGTGCAGGAGTTGAGGCTGGGCTGGTTTTCTTTGAACTGGAAAACACAGCATGGCTTCCTACAGTTCCAGGGCATGGGGGAGGGGCAAGAGGGAGGCAGCTCTGGGCCTGAGTCCCTCTCAGCCGAAGCCCATCGAAGAACACCCTCCCTGCTTAGGCTGCTGGTGCTGAAGGCCATGAAGCCATTAATGCCAACACCCACCAGATCCCTGTGTCCCAGGAAAGGGGAGGGATCGGAGAGAGATTTGGCAGGAGAAGGGCCATACAGGTGCCAGGAGAACTGGGCAGACAGAGCGCCAAGCGCCCTGTGGGGCCCTCAGTAGCGCGACCCCAGGCAGGTGGCGTGGTGAACAACACAGCAGCTGGTTACCGAGGTGATGTGACCTTAGTAACGTCACGGTGCAGTGTGCGTTGCAACAGCTACCCAAATTGGTAATATACACATGTAGGGAGGACACAGCAACTGGTTAGTAATAACCAGTGTGGTGTAACAAGGTGCGCATCAGTGTCACGTACTTGATGTCTGAGCAGATCCGAGATGTGCTCATCACACTGGCCAAAGGAGCCCAACCAGTGTTCACATGTTTTGCAAGAGCAGACTGTGTACCTACCATATATAAAATTATCTTTCTGGCCAGGCATGGTGGCTCACACCTGTCATCCCAGCCCTCGGGAGGCAGAGACAGGAGGATTGCTGAGTTCGGGGCCTGCCTGGGCTACACAGTGAGCTCAGGGCCAGTCTCAACTACAAAGTGAGACCCTGTCTCAAAAAAAAAAAAAAAGTTATCTTTCTGTTTAAAAGTAAAAACTTTTAAAGGAATATATATATGGTATTGCCTTGTTCCTCCCAGCGAGTGACAGGCCCCTCCATACTGGGGTCACAAGGGCATCTGCCCTCCAACATCAAAAGGGATGGGTGCCCTTTGTGTGTGAGGTGTGGACACTGGAGACCACATGTCCACACAAGGTGTGGAGTGGAGCACCTCGCAGACCAAGTATGGCAGAAGCAGGCCAGGGCACAGTGGGTTTCAACACTACCAGTTTACAGGAGAACTGTTTTATTTTCATTTTCTGTTCAAAATTCGTTGATCAACAGAATTGCAAATCAAAATTTGGGGGGGAAGCTTGTTCAGCCGCCAAGTTGCAAATTCCCAGGGTTTTCAGTGCAATGAGCAGAGCTCTCCATTGTCAGCGTCTCTGCCTGTTTCCGTGGAAACCCCTACAACTGGCTAGAAACGCAGCCTGTCTGCTGAATAGAACCAGGAGGGGGGGTGCATGTCCAAGGCAACAGCATCTGCAAACCCTTGGCACATCTGAGTGGTCCTTACCACCTAGAGAAGGCAGAGGCGGGAGGAGGCCACTAGGAAGCAGAGCAAGGAACAGTCAGCTCCTGGGGAGGCAGTGACGCAGGGCGCAGGGCGCAGGGCGCAGGGCGTAGGGCACAGGGCTGAGAGCAGCCTGCTGAGTCACTGCAGCTCCCACGCACCCTGGGAACAGGTTCCTCTGTTCTCTAAGGCACCTGGGCCCATGGCTGCCACCCCCAGTTCCCAGGAAGCCAAGAGGCAAAGCCAGCAAGGAACCACCCTCTGGGGTGGCAGCTAGAAACAGCACAGGAGTCTCAGGACGTGTGTGTGGTGCTGCTGGGCAGAGAACGCTTCGTGTGCTGCGAGGCCTTGCTGCCTGCACTGGTCCCTCCAGCATCATGGAGCTTTTCTGGGGTGCAATGAAGCCAAAGCGATTAGGAGGCGAAACAGTTAAGGCCCAGCAGGGCGGCTCTGCGCTGGTGTGGGCCCTGGACCGCAATGACAGGGGTGGCAGAATGAGCCACACTGAGCTGACCTGGCACAGGGTGACAGCATCGGGGTCATCCCCGGCGTGTGAATGTCCTGTCCACCCAGCACCATTTGGCAAGAAACTTTTGGCCAAGGTTCCAAAGGGTAGGCAATAAAAGCAAAAGTAGGCAAATGGGATTATATCAGGCCATGACACTCCTGCACAAAGGAACATCCCAGAGTGAAGAGACCTCCTACGGGGTGGGAAAAGAAGCTGTAAAGTGCTTCACCTGATAGGATGAGTATCTAGCGTATATAAAAAAATCAAAACAAAGCAACAAATATTCTGATTAAGACTGAGCGAATACTCTGAACAGACATTTCTCAACAGAGGACACACAGATGGCGACAAGCTCTGCACACAGAAACCCTCACCGTGACTAATCAAAGAGAATCCACAGCAAGTTGTCCTTTCACCACGCTGGGCAGAACAAGGCCAGGTAGGTACAGAGAACCAGGGCTCAGACACTGGTGGGAATCAAGTCTGCACGGCCACCTCAGACACCAGTACAAGGCTCCTCAGAATCCCAATGAGTGGCAGAGACCCGCATCCACCTGGGCACACCACGAAGGGAGATGCCCTCAGCCCAGCGGCCAGACCCCGGCTCCACGACACACAGCAGCCAAGACAATGAGCAGCCGAAGGGCCTGTGGCAGATGGATGGTGTGGCACACACGTGACCTGACAAGACCCCTCAGCCACAGCAAGGGGACGTCCTGTCCATGCTACAGCCACGTGGGTGGCTGGAGGGCACTGTGCTAAAGGGATTGTGTCAGACATGGGACAAGCACCACGTGTCATACCAGCACAGCACAGTGCCACTGTCTGAGTGCAGCCCCAGGGATGATGGTGATAACTGTATGCACAACACCAGGAGCAGAGATCAGAGCACCAGACGCGAGCAATGACCAAGACTGGTTCTCAACAGCACATGTTCCGTTGAGGTCTGAAACAGACTGCACCCCACACACACGCATTCTCAGGTCTCAGTCAAAAACAGAAACACTGGAGATGGAAATGCTGAGTAGCTGACCTGACCTGGGCACCCCTCAGCACACATCATCTCACCACGCTGTGCCCCAAAACCCAACTAATACGCAAAATAACAACTAGTGATGAGAGCCAGGGGACATGCTGGCGTTTACACCAGAATGCAACCCGGGATGTGAACACCAGGAAGCCAAGTGAGGCTGCTGGCCCACAGCTGTGGGTTGCAATGGGTCCCCAGGCTCCCTCCCTGGGGGCCTGTTCTGGAAAATTCCAACTGGGAGTCAGCAGACACGTAGGTGATCATGTGCCTCTGTGGCTAGCACTGCTGGCCCAGGGAGGGGACAGGCTGGCAGTTCCAAGGCAGAACCCACTCAGGCAAGGAGGATGGCCAGTAGGGTACCCTGGACTTTGGCCTCCGCCAGCAACTGTTATTAATTTTAATCATTCATTCATTCATTCATTCATTCATTCATTCAGAGACAGGGTCTTGCTTTGTAGTTCAGGCTGGCCCTGAGCTCACTATGTAGCCCAAGCGCACCTCGAACTCACAGCAATCCTCCTGCCTCTCCCTCCCGAGGGCTGGGATTATAGGCATGAGCCACCAGGCCCCACCGCCACCAACTATTATTAAGAATCCAAGGCAGAGGCTGCAATGACAATTCCTGGTCACTCTGCTGCCTGCTGGCAACCACCGTGATACTCTGATAGATGGCAGAGAAAGGCCCCTTGCTCCCCAAGACAGCCCACTAACCCCATCTGACCACACGCTCCCACCAGCACCCACTCTCCACTCGACCCTCTCTCCCCTAATCAACATCCTACAGCTCAAGTGAAAAGGACACCCAGCTTATTGGGGCCCATTCCTCCACTTCCCAGAAGAAAATCTCTCCTCAAAACTCTGACACCCTTGAACTATCAGAGGTGACCCACTGGGCCAGGACATGCCACGCTTCCTCGCCAGCTGACTTCACACTGCAACCCTTGGGCCTTCTCCCGAGGACACAGCCAACCGCTTCCACGGTGTCCTCACTCATGATGCAGCAGTTCACAGCCACTGAGAACCATCAAGGTCTCACCCTGGCTGGAGACAACGGAGTCACAGTGGTCAACCGCCTGACAGGTAGGAGGCAGATGGGCTCTGGGTTTGAGTACAGAGCATGCCAGTCCTCTTCACAGCCCACGTTCCTGCCCACTCCTGGCATTCCTGAGAGAGACAGAACACAGCATGCCGGAGACAGCCTTGTCACTCTGGCATGGCGTGCGAGCTGACCCGGGGCGGGTGGAGACAGAACTCTGCACCCTCCTCCCGACAGGGACCGCCGGACAGCTGTGACTGGGCCTCTCTCCCTGCCTCCCAGCTCCAGGCCTCCTCCTCAGCACACTGAGCTTGTGAAAGTAGACAATATTTTTTAAATGCCAAATGTACAAAAAAACAACACATGGACACATTTTTACCCACAACCAGGATGCAGAGATGTCAGTGCTGTGCTAGATTTGCTTATGATGCCATTTTTATTCAAAGGAATAAATGTTAAAGTGCATGCTGCCCACCACACCTGTTGCCTCTCCCAGCACCCTGAAACCAGGCTGAGGCACACAGAAGCTTTTGGGGTCTCATGGCCTCCACATGTGAGAAGATGCTCTTCTGCATGGGTGCCTTGTTTATTGGCCAGGGAGCCGGTCATATGAGGGGGCTGCTGGGGAGCACGAGGCCGGCCACACCAGCCCACGCGAACGGCCACTGCCAGAGAGGACCACTTCCAACCTGTGGGGGGCCTGAGCTCCTGTCTCACCATGCAGCTTCTGCACAAAATCCACAGCACGGC
Source organism: Thryonomys swinderianus (assembly GCA_004025085.1). Taxonomy (NCBI): domain Eukaryota; kingdom Metazoa; phylum Chordata; class Mammalia; order Rodentia; family Thryonomyidae; genus Thryonomys; species Thryonomys swinderianus. The sequence goes on from PVIC010003311.1 coordinate 63,301, forward strand.
CTTCTCCCAGGCCACCCCTCAGGCACACAGCCGCCCTTCTGGCCTCTGCTAAACAGCCACCTGCCCCAGCTCTGCCTGAAGGATGCACTTGGAGATGGCAGCGAGACCTTCAGTGGTGCTCAGTTGGGAGATCTTCTGCCACACTGCACGCTTGCTCAAAGTGCCTGGGGAAGGCTGGCATACCCTGGAGCTGGGCACTGCAACCCTCTGCAGGGTCCTGGCATCAGGGGCTGCAGGCACTCCCTGGAGCTGCCAAGTCTTTCCACGCAGGCAGCTGTGTGGGCACAGGACACCTGGTCCTGGGAGCTGACCACGGTGCTCTTACACACTCCCCATGGCAGACATACTGCAGCAGCTAAGGAGAAGCTGAGCGTTGGGAGGGCAGCTCCTCCCCAGTCAGACAGGGCTTGGCAGTCAGCCATGTGACCCCAGGAAGCGACCATGCAAGTGTGGCTGTCCACTGCTCGGGAGACCCAGGGGCTGAAGAGAACACAGGATGGAGGAGTGATGGCCCACACGTCTCTGCTCACACAGAAGGCCCAGGGCAGCAAGGCTCCGTCTGTGTATGCAACGTGACGGTGGCCACAGAGACCTTCATGGAGTGGAGCTGGCCAGCACATGTTGCTGGAAACCTCCTTCCACATGGAAATTCCACTGAAGGACCAGTAAGGCCCTGAGGCCCAGGCACAGCTCTTTACCACCAGCTCCTCAGACAGTCAGTGGACCCTTCTGAGCCACTCGTGAAAATTCAGGGCATGCTGCAAACTAACTTCAGGGGTTCTGGAAGCCGACACCAAGCGGGGGCCTGGGGCTCCAAGGTGAGTGGCATACAAACATGGGACTCAAGGAAAACAAGGCTGAGGGCAGGGCAACCTGCGCCCCCCAGAGGCACCCTGGGAGCAGCCCCTCGTTTCCATGGCAGCAGTTGCTAAGCAGCGACACCTACACTGTGCCGCCAACACCAAACCACACAAAGAAGTGACAGGGAGTCACTCAAACAGCAGGAAGGTCCTGTGTGCAGGAGGAGAACAGGAACTTCCAACTGTTTCTCAGAATGACTCAGGATAACAAATGCCGAGAACAGAAGGAACAGGGTGTGGGGGTGACATGGGCTGTCTGCAAACCTTGGTAGGATTGGGTTGCCCGGCACAGTTGGGACCAAGGGTGCCCAGGCTATGGAGTACTGTAATATTAACGGTATCAATATTACTTTGTTTTTCTTAAATCATGCAGTCCAGGGTCGCCCAGAACTCACCATGGAGCCCAAGCTGATCTTGACCCTTCTGCTTAGGCCTCCTGCATCACTGTGCCCTGCTTCACCGTCAATCTTGTCATCATGGCACAGTGTTGACGGTATCAATACTACTCTGCTTTTCTTTGTCATAGAGGAGGCCAATGTGTGTCTTTTCAAATCTTTACTAAGATTAACTTGATATATTTTTTGCATGGGAATGTATATCATATGTCTTTATTAAATATAGTGGCTCTTAATTTTATTCCTGGTTTTTTTTTTTTTTGGTCCTAGCGATCAAGGTCCTCAGGACCTTGCCCTTGTGAAGCAGGCACCAGAAACACTGAGCTAAGTGCCCCAACCTTAGTGACTCTTAATATTAAGTAAATATTATTTTTTTAATTTTTATTTTTAGGTAGGATCTCACTTTGTAGTTCAGGCTGGCCCTGAACCACTGCAGATCGGGAGACAAGGGGACTACATGCATGTGTTCTCGGTTATACAGATGTGTCCTCTTCCATGTCTAATGCAATTCAAAACATTGATCTTCCCCAGAGTCAACAGTGCCAGAGCTGTGGGCAAGGCGGCCGCGAGCACAGCACCACATTTCACAAGCCTGCATGTCAGCACTGGGGAACACCGCGGACGGACAAAGACACTCACAAAAGAAGAATCCAGGGCACTTCCGAGCGTGGCAAGAACGGTGAGACCAGGGAGTTAGAGGCAAGGGGCAGTTCTCTCCAGGTGGGATAACGGCAACTGTCTCATGGTGACATGTTTTCATCATCTAAACATGGCTCATCTATTCGAAGTGCTGAAAGGAAAACTAGGAAAACACCCAGCAAAGGTCCCCTTCAGAATGGAATACCCTCATTCCAAAAAAGCAGAAGGGTTTATCATCACCAGCACTGCCTACCACAAATGCAAATGGAGTTCGTTCTCCAGGCAGAAGCAGAAAGACAGAGGACAAAGGTCTGGGAAGGTGCCCAGTGGGTCACCAAGACAACGATCAGCCACCTCGTCCACACATGCACACAGCACTGGGCACAGCACAAGCTCAGATAGCACACAGGAGAACAGCAGCAGTGCATTGCTCAGAGGGGACGGCAACGCAGGCAAGCTGCCTACACATGGAACTGGCCATGCCACTGGGTGCCCTCTAGCCCACATGGACCCTGCAGGCATGTGCCACACCCACACGGGAAGTGGGTGTTCTCCTGGGGAGATGAAATGCAGGTCACAGGGCATCTTACATGCTCAGTCATGCAAGATGCCTAAGACCTGGGGTCTGCTCTGCAGCATGGGACTAGTTTACTCTTGAAATTCATTAGGACAATACATCTTAAACGTCTAACCAGTAAAAAATAAAAATAAGACAAATATAAAGAAAACTGCAAGGTGCTTAACCTCATATCACAGCACAGACATATATCGATTCTATCACACTGTACAACTATATTGGTCAATTAGACCTCAAGAAGCTGGGAGAAAATAACATCTATAAGGCACAGCATTCAAACCATCCTCTCTTTAAAGATGGTAACGACAGATGATTGTAAAACCACTGAGGCAGACTTCGTGGTCAGAGGACAGCAGCAGCCTTCTCCATTTCCTGTCCCGATGGGTAGAACTCAGTCCCAGAGAGAAACCACCAGAGGGACCGTCCAGCCACACAATCCGGTCTCTTGGCAGCCTGAGCCTGGTCCTCTGGGAGCCCCGAGGCTCCTGCCGTGGCACTCAGGCTGGATACACTGATCCAGGTGCCTGCCTTTATCTGGTCCCACCTCTCAACACCTAATTTTACAGCTATCTTCTCTGAGAACACTGTCTCCTTTCGACCTGCCAACGTATCTATCTTTGCATCTATCATGGAATGCATCACACTGTACAGCATTTGTGTTAATAAGTCTGTTCACTTTAGAATATCTAGTCCTTGTTCGTCCAAATCATCTGGGGTCAGAGCACATAGTGCAAGCTGGGTACAGGCTTGTGCGGATCATAGAGCTGGAAAGACACCCTTTGATGGAAAGGAAACCCTGACTAGTGAGTGCATTTTTATTCATCTGACCTTTGCTGAGCACCTGCTATGATATAAGGCCAGAGGGCAAACCAGAAAGACCAGCGAAATCAGAGAAGAGCTAATTAACATGAAATTTTTCTATCCCCACTAGGCTATAGAACCTCAGTTCTCAGAATAAAGACAGTAACACATCACCAAACATGGAACAAAGGAAAAGCAGGAATGTTGCACTCAAGGCAGGACCAACGCATGAACACAGCAGAGCAAATCCCCAGCGGAGGCAGAACACAGGTTCTGCCGCCGAGGGCAGTGTGCAAGGGCTGTCCTGTGAAGACAGCTCCACTGCGGATGCACCTGTGCCTTCCCGTGGACATGGTCACACATAGCCAGTGCATGTCTATGGTCATGTGTGCCTATACACAGTTCCAAGCTCCTTATAGTTTGGGACACGAGGGCAAAGTCCTCCTTGGATCCAGAAAAAAACAGATGCCCACAGTGAGGAGGAGCAGCCTGGGGACCAGACCCCTGAAGCGGGGGAAACCCCGTCAGACGACACCCAGGCCCAAGCACAGCAGCAGCCGCCTCAAGGTTGGGCCATAGGTTCGGCACAGCTGACTGAACCACCTTTTCTATGCATTTTAACACTGCTAGCTGGCTTGAGGCTTACTCTACGTGAGCGCAGAAATTGCCATACCAAAAGAGAGAGATGTAAGGTCCATGCAATACCTGGAACCCATTTTCTGATCAAGGTCATCTTCAGAGATTCAGGAGGGAATCTTACCGACAAATACTTTTCAATACTGCTGACATCATGAAATATACAAACTCATGTTTGTCCACAAACAAAGACATAAACATAATGTTCAATCAATAATCCCAAATAACTTAAAAGGACTTTTTAAAACTTAGCAAGATACTCAATTTCCCCTTGAATAAAATTTTTTTCTTTTTTTTTTTTTGAGACAGGGTCTCACTTTGTAGTTCAGGCTAGCTCTGAGCTCACTATGTAGCCCTGGCAAGACTTGAACCCAGCAGCCCTCCTGCCTCTGCCTCCCAAGGGCTGGGATTACAGGTGTGAGCCAACACACCCGGCATTATGGTGTGTGGTACTGATTGCTGGTGGGTGTGAGTCACCATGCCCAGTTTTGTGTACGTGGTTCCCGGAAATCAAACCAAGGACCTTGATCTTGCTAGGCAGGCACCAGAACCACTGAGCTAAATTTCCGACCCCCCACCCCCACCCCGAATAGAATTTTAATGAGCTGTGCATATGGAAAATCACTTCTCCCTGTTGTCTTCTTTTCTTCACCCATCTTCACCCAGGCTTCTGCATGTTTGTCCCTAAAAATCTGGGTAGTTTGGCACCTTGAACAGGTGACTGGGTCCGATAAACTGCATACAACCTTGAAGTGGAGTTTAGTTTAGCTGTCTGCAGTTCAAGAGCTCACGAGGACTAGCCTGCTAAGCTGATTATTAAACTGGACAGCTGGTTATTAACTTTAGCCACATAAACAAGTTAGAGATTCAGACTTAGACCCAAAAATCAAACACCCCATTCCTGTAAGTCCAGGCAAATGTGCAATTCATTTGGAAAGATTAACACTGTAAAAGTTGCCTTTCTGCTTCTGATCATGTCAGCAACAAATTAATCTGAAAGCCTGACCCCCGTTTAATATTAATATGCAAAAAGTTTTATAAAAGTTCAGTTCACTGTATTCCAATTACTTCTCTGTCCACTCCGTGAGGCTCATGGAAGTACTAGCTTTGAGGAAGCGTGTGGGAACAGCAGACATCAGCACAGACCCAGCTCCTGCTGCACTCGGCACTGGGGACTCAGAGCTGCTGCTCCCCAGCTAGGGGACTCACTCACTTCTGGGGTCCGTCTTCTGAACAGATGTCCCAAAACCCACGGACTACCGCAGCTAGCGGGAAGCAGGGCCCTAGGACACTACAGGACAGACCACCCTTTCATTAGCCCTGGGGCTGCGGAATCAGGGCCAGTGCCCTCAGAGCACATGACATGGTTCAAGAAGTGGGTGGCTCGTGGACACGTCACTTACATGGCTTGGTGTTAGCAGACACAGCCAGACTCTCGGGTGGATGTACTGTGGAGTGCCGGCTGTGCTCCCCTGCACCAGGGCCATTGCTATACTCAATCACTTCCACGTGGCCCAGAGGCACACTCCACTTGAGCAGGTACCGCTGGCTGGCTCCCACGTGGCTCTCCTGTGAGGGGCTGAAACCACCCAGACGTTACTTCCTGAGCGGTCACGTGACCACATCAGGACACTGCCAAGGAGAAATGCTAAGATCTAACTTCCCTCCAGGCAGTGGTGGCTGGCTCAGTCCTGCAGACCCCATCGATGGGAGAGAGAAGCTCTTTCCAGGAGTACACAGTGGCCATTTCCCAGGAGGCTGGCTGTCCCTTTTGCGGCTGGGAGGCGCCAAGCCACACACTCTCAGCTATCTGGGGAACACACACACACACACACACACACACACACGCACTCCAAAGCCACTGGCTTATTTCTGTACACAAGTACAGGGAGCAACAGAGACACAGAACTCTAGGGTACCAGAGGAGCCAGTTCTGTACAGCCCAGCCAACGCCATGACCAAACAAGCAGGACTCTTTACTGTAAGGGGGAAGATTTTAGAATGGTTTTATTTTTATTTTTATTTTTATTTTTTTTGAGACAGGGTCTCGCTTTGAGTTCAGGCTGGCTCTGAGCTTACTATGTAGCCCAGGCAAGCCTCGAACTTAGCAATCCTCTTGTCTCTGCCTCCCGAGTGCTGGGATTACAGGCGTGAGCCACCACGCCCGGCTAGAATGGTTTTATTTTTCAGGCTGATTTTATAGCTGCCACGAAGTGTCCAGGACCTCGAGGAACAGCAGCAAGAAGGCATGGCTGGGCAGGGCTGGACCTGACCCTGGGCTTTCTCCCTTTCTCCTTGCTCTGCCCCATAGGAGTGCAGCCAGTCACTAGAACTTTGTATCAAC